>PVIH01019717.1:0-34543 GCA_004025045.1 Sigmodon hispidus
AATATATTATCACAAAGAAAAGCAAAAGGATTCCTGGATGGAGATAACCTCCAAATGCGTAATCCTGGAAATAATCCTCTATCACCATTGTGAAAAAGTGAGTAAAATTGTGAACATTTATCTGATCAGACATTTTAGAAGAAAGAAAAAAAATTTTGCCTTACTCAGATGTAATGAGGACTTACGGTCAGCAGGTGTCATAGTGCAGCAGCAATGGTGCTTGAACCGGGGTGGTGAGTAAGCCCAGAGGTTCTCTGCCAAATGCCTCCACAAATCCTACCAGGCGTGCCCCCTCAGAACTGGGTCTCAGTAGCTCTTCCGCAGGCAGATTCCCTCCTGGCTGCTGTGCCGAACACTGTGCACGCAAATGGGATCCGAAGCATGCAGCGGGCGCAGAATCCGGCGGGGCTCCGCTGCGTGCGCAGGTGCGGAATTCAGGGGGTTCGGGGAATTTGCCCCGCATTAAGGCGCCAAATATCGTGGAATAAACCCGCCACCAATTGATATGTTTTAAATAAGATTTATTTTGTTAGAGTCACGAGCAAAAGAACGTTTTAGCAACACGCCCAGCCACTGCCGTATGGAGCTGCCACGTGCTGGTGCCGGAAGGGCCGCCTCTCCTCACGCCGCTGCGTGCCCTGGGCTGGAAGCAACCGTACAGTCTGGGATTCCCGCTTCATGGAAGTCCTGTACATGCTATCCCAGAAGGTGAAGCATTCCATGTGATTCCTCCCCTAAACTCATCAATACAGGAAGCTAATGACTGCCATGAACAGATGAATAAAACTTTCCTAGAGATGAGCCCTTATGACTTATCCAATACAAAGTAGTAATCCCTGAAACCATAAACATATAGAGAACAAAAATAACCTCAGCAGATTGTAGTAATAAGTTTGTACTTATAAAGATAACTCTATGTTCATACCATCAGATGAAAGAAGGATTGAGATTGGAGCATGGAAGTGGATGCAGAAAGTGTAGCGTAGGGGAATATGGAAGGGTTCATATTTAAGGGAGAATTTGATATAATTTTATTTTAATTAAAATGTATATATTAAAATATATATGTCACTGAGCCTCATGATTTTTATGCTCAGAGCTGATCAGACTTCTCAACCTTATGGCTGCTTCTCACTCTTTTCCATTAGAAGTTTTATATTATTTTTTAATTTTTTGTTGCTGTTAATTTTACTTCCAACACACACATGTAGTATATACATGAGTGTACTGTGTGTCTACATGTGTATATGTCACTACATGCTTATGAAGATGACAAAGAAAACCTTGTAGAAATCTGTCCTTTGATTCCACCATATGGATATTAGGGATAAAATGTGATTCCTAAGGCTCTTCGGTAGGCTTCTTTCCCTTCTGAGCTTTCCCACTGGCCTACACCAGAGTATTTTGCTAATAATTTGAGGAAAGAAAAATGATTAAATACATTTCTTTGATTTTATGTATATACATATTGCAAACACATATACTTACACAAAGACAAAAATACATATAAATATATATACACAAGATGCTTAGTGATATTGTTACTATGGTTAATAAATGAGCATAGGCATTTTTAATCTTATTTATTTTATTTACTTATATAATGAAATAGAAAGAAGCACATAACTCATAGCTTTTGGCTATCATCTGTCTACCTGTAAGTATTTATATTTTAATAAATTGTGAAAAGTTGGTAGAATACTTATACAAAAATAACAGAAATTTAAAACTTCAGTGTCTACATATAAAATTTTATTGGAATAGCCATACTAGGTTTAGATATTGTTTTTAGCTGCTTCATTGCTTAAACAGCACACTCAACCAGTATCTGATATTTTTAATGTCCATAAAATCTGTCAATAGTTATTTGGTCTTTACAATGATATGATGTATTTTCTGACACTTGTTCTAATTACTATCTAATAATTCCATTGCACTGTTTAAATTATAAATTCCTTCTATACAAATTTTGAGAGATGAATCCAGCCATAGCGATTGAATACTGAGAGTACTAACCTAGCTATAAAAACTCATTGAAGTCAGGTCTTAATCTTTAATTCGTTTAATCTTACTTGCTCACTTGTAAAGTATAATTTACATTCAAAGACATTGCTTACCCCAAATTGATACCTAGATTTAGATTTAATTAAAGGTTCATTCATTTTTACAAATTTGGGTGCCCATCAACAGGTCTTGTTTACACTTTGACAGGAGTACAGAGTTCCTTTGGATAAGAAAAAGTGTTTAGCGAAACAGGTGATCAACTCAAGAAACAAGGCTACTAACTTCAACACTCCATGTACAATTTGACATTTTGTGTTGTAACAGTTTTTTTTTTTCAATATGAGAGTAGAAATCTAGTTGTGGAAGGATTATGTGAAACAACAAGTAACATCACATGGGTTTCAGACACTTAATATCCAAATATTTTCTTTGCTCTAAAAGCCAAAATCCTGTCAGTAAAAAAAACCTAGTAACTTTGAGACAAAAGTTGTCTTCATGGAGTCTAACGTTCTCATGATCGATGTAGAAAGTGAGGAACTTCTTATTCAGTAACTTTCTAATAGATTCTGAAAACATTCTCTTTTGATCACCATACTAATCACATTAGAGATATTTTTAAAATTTGTTACTCTGAGCTTTCATTTCTTACTTTATGAATGGTAAATTTAGATGGAAGCCCACCAGGAAATCTGAGTCCTGAAGAAATTTTATTGAGACTAAAGTTAAAAAAAAAACTGAGTATTAGCCAATTAAACATTGATGCCACAATTATAATCTGCCTCTTCTGAAGATGCTTGACGTATGTTTCACAACTAACAAACTACTCAATAAACCACAGGAAGTACCAATAGATGACATGTTATAGGAAGTAATGAAAGCTAACCGTGATTTCTGAAATTATTAGCACATAGAGGTTTGTTCGTACCAGCCAACTAAATTAATATTTTTATAACTGGAGCAAATATTATTTGGAAACAATTATGGACTATAAAACTGTGAATAGAGAATCACTTTTTCATACACATTGGCTTGATTCCACATTTATCAAATATGTAAAGTACCTACTGTACTAGGGTAACTTAATTGAAAGTTATCAGCATAATACTCTTCAAAATTATTTTTAAAAATAAGTATGTTAAAAATACTATCTTAGTAAAACTTTGTTAAATTTCCTTCTATTTTCTAATTTGTTGACTGTTCTAAGTTACTGTACAAAGTATGTTTTCTCATTTTTTTGGAATATAGCTATTGGGTAATTATTTATTTCCCTTGATTGTTTAAATTTTTAAGTTTTTGTTAATAACAACTTGTATTGGTTGAGCTAAGTTTCAGATTATCTTGGAATTAACAAACCTTGTACCCTGTTTTGTTTTCACACACAAATTTCTTTTTTTACCCTCTAAAAGTATAATTTTATTTGGTTATTATTTATCATGCATGCAAGTGTTCTGATGTGTTTTAAATATGATTTTCTTGGAAAAGTACTACTTTGCTGAAAACAATCCCATTGTATCACAATGTCTATTTATACAAACAGGATGCAAAATTCAAACAGAATTTGTTTTATATTGATATGTGAGAATGATTTGTAAAGTGTCAATAGTTTTCAAATGCAGCTCTGCTTCAGGCCATCACTGACCAAACCCAGTGGCTAACAACATTTTAACTAATGTTTACACCAGAAAATGTTGTTCTGGAATGCTTGTTTGATAATTCTTCCACAAGTCATAGAACTCCTACAATTTTAGTAGAATTGTTTTAGAATATCATAAAGATAAAGCTCTCTGTCCTCCTGAAGATTATATTCCACATAATCACGTCATTAAAGACCCAAAGTAATTCAATTATATAACTTCTTCTGGAAAAAAAATTGGCTTAAACTCAGACACGTTAAACCAAATACTTGCAATTTTTGCTATAGTTTTAATTTCATGACAAAAATTCATTTAAAAAAGGATGGGACTTGAATGAACCTCAATGGGTGTCTTATCAACATTAGCAAGCATCAGTATAAATCATGTGTATTTTAAACAAGATTGTTTTAAAGGGCTATAGAAATAATACAATTTGTAAATTCAAACTTTGCAATAAGATATGGTAGGCTAGTCATTTTCATTTCTAATCCCATCTAAAGGAAATGTGCAATGTAGCTTTGTATATAATGCCATGTAACTTTAATTTATTTTATTAGATTCTACTATATATTATAACTAAGATATGTAGGAAAGACTTTCTGTTTCCCATTTAAACTACACACTGGATAGTCTCTGTCAGAGTGCAGCAGTGCTTTGTAGTCAAAAGTAATTGATATTACCATTTTGGTTTCGTTAGTAAACCTTGATATTTTCAACTAGATATGGATATCAAATTTTTCAAATATTTATCACACTAAATTCATACCTCAAATAGATTGAGTTATGTGTAAATATGCAGATTATACTCAATTTACTTTAATATAACTAAAAGCATCAACATTCTTCTTTTAAAAATTTACTTTTTATTTTATTCATATATGTATATGTCTCTGTATGTGTGTAAATGTACACATAGATACCCAAGGAGGCTAGAGGCAATTTCAAGCTGTAGTTACAGGTTGTTGTGTGAGACCTGATGTGACTTCTAAGGAACCAAATCAAGTTCTCTGGAAAAGCAGCAAATATTAACTATGATACACTTCCCTTTCTAATCTACAATATTTAATTTACTTTTTTCCTGTTTTAATTAATTAATTTTTTAAAGATTAAACACAATTGGCAAATTCTCAACCAAATTAAAAAAAAAAAAAACAAGGGAAAACCCACTTCAATAAAACAAGAAACTGAAAGGCAAACATTATAACAGATATGAATGAAATAGCAGAAAATTATAAGGACACACATTATAAATTTGTTTTAATAAATTGAAAATTCTGAAAGAATTGGTGAGTTTTTAAATAGCAATATTAAACCTAAATTCAGTGAATGATTTTACAAATGCATACTTTGTAAACTACTTGAAATATTAATACAATACTCCATATTAAAATTAAAAAAACAGCAATAACAGAAACAAGGACAAGAAAGTACGGACTTACTACAGAATTCTATTATAACTTAATAAAACTACAAATACATATCATATAATTCCATAAAACTTAAAAAAATAAACAAAGCCTTTAAAGTTACAAAGCCAGTGAAACCCTGATATTAATCATAGTATTTCTTTTTTATTTTTTATGTAAATATTTATGATTTGCATAATTCACATCATTCACATCATCAATCTCAGTTATCAAATCTCTCAGAATCATGCCCACTCTTGTGATCTCCCCATTTACAAAAGAGCCCATTCATGCTGGTCATTAACATACTGATACATAATTAAACTCCCTGTGGCCAGATCCTTAAAGAAAACAAGTCTTTCCTCACCCACACCTCTGCTAGAGGCCATCAATGCAGAAGTGAGGCACTATGTCACTTACCTATGTTTTAGCCTTGAGTTCTTGTGTACAATGACATCTTTCTCCTTCTGTTTTTTATTTTTTAAGTCCACTAATGAGTTAGTACAACCCCTGCTTATCTTTCTGTGTTTGTGATACCTCACTCAGGAGGATATTCTCCAAATCCATCCAATTGCCTGCAAATTATAGGATATCTTTTTTTCTTACTGCTGAGTATTCCTTTGTGTAGATGTACCACAGTTTGTTAATCCATTCTTCAGTTGAGGGGCATCTTGGTTGTTTCCAGGTTCTTGCTATGAATGTAGTTGAGCTAATGCTTATGGGGTGCAAATGTGCATCTTTAGGGTATATTCAAAAGAGTGGTATTGATGAATCCTTGGGAAAATTAATGACCAGTTTTCTAAGAAACTGCCATACTGCATTCCAAAGTGGCTGAACAAGATTACACTCTCACCAACAATAGAGGAGTATTCCCCTTGCTCCACATCCTCTCTAGCATAGGCTGTCAACTGTGTTTTTAGTTTAGCCATTCTGACAGGTATAATGTGGTATCTCAAAGTTGTTTTGATTTGCATTTCTCTGATGGCTAAAGATGTTGAGCACTTTTTTATGAGTCTTTCAGCCATTTTTAATTCTTCTGCTGAGAATTCCCTTTTTAGTTCTGAACCCATTTTTAATTGGGTTATTAAGGATTTTGGGCTCTAGTTTCTTGAGTTCTATATATATTTTAGAGATCAATCCTCTGTTACTTGTACGGTTGGTAAAATTTTTTTTACCATTCTGTAGGCTGCCATTTGTCTTATTGACTGTGTCCTTGGCCTAACAGAAACATCTCAGTTGCAGGAAGTCCCACTTACTGATTTTTGTTCTTAATATTTGCACTACTGGTATTTTATTTAGAGGAGGTGGTCACCAGTGCCAATGCATTGGAGGGTATTTCCCACTTTCTTTTCTATAAAGTTCAGTGTAGCTGAGTTTATGTTGAGGTCTTTGATCTACTTGGATTTATGTTTTGTGTAAGGTAATAAGTTCGGATCTATTTGCATTTTTCTACAAACTGTCCTTCAGCTACGTCAACGCCATTTGTTGAAGATACTATCTTTCTTCCATTTAATATTTTTGACCTCTTTGTCAAAAATCAAGTGTTCATAGGTGTGTGGGTTAATATCTGGGTCTTCAGTCTGATTCTATTGATCCACAAGTCTATTTTTATGCCAGTACCAGGCTGCTTTTATTACTGTATCTCTATAGTATAATTTGAAGTTGGAGATGGTGATACCTCCTGAGTTTCTTTTGTTGAGTAAAATTGTTTTTGCAATCTTTGAGTTCCTGTTATTCCAAATAAAATTAAGTATTGTTCTTTCAAGGTCTGTAAAAAAATTTTGTTAGGATTTTGATGGGAATTGCATTGAATCTGTAGATTGCTTTTGGTTAAGATTGCCATTTTTACTATGTTGATTCTACCTATCCAGGAACATGGGAGAGCTTTCCATTTTCTGATAACCTCTTCAATTTCTTTCTTCAGAGATTTAAAATTTTTGTCAATCAAATCTGATATTTCTTTGGTTAAATTTACACCAAGGTATTTAATGCTATTTGCAGCTATTATAAAAGGTCATGTATCACTTATTTCTTTTTAAGGCCTTTTATCTTTAGTGGATAAGAGGGCTACTGTTTTCTTTGAGTTAATCTTGTATCCTGCTACTTTGCTGAAGGTGTGTATCAGCTGTAGTAGTTCCCTGGTAGAATTTTGTGGTTCAATTCTGTATACAATCATGTCATCTGCAAGTAGAGATGAGTTTTGAGCTCTTCCTTTCCACTTTGTATGCTCTTAATCTCCTTTTATTCTCTTATTTTTTTACCTAAAACTTTGAGATCTATATTGAATAGATAAGGGGAGAGAGAACATCCTTGTCTAGTTTCTGATTTTAGTGTGATTGCTTTTAGTTGTTCTCCCTTTAGTTACATGTTGGCCTTCAGCTTTTTGTAAATCACATTTATTGTATTTATGTATTTTTGCTGTATTCTTCTTCTCTCAAGGACTTTTATCATGAAGGAATGTTGCATTTTGTCAAAGGATTTTTCAGCACCTAAGGAAATGATTATGTAGGTTTTTTTTCCCTTCAATTTGTTTATATGATGGATGACAGTTACAATTATCTGTGTGGTGAATCATCCCTGCATTTCTGAAATGAGCCTTCATCATGGTGAATAGCTTATTTTATATGTTGTTGCATTTGGTTTGCCACAATTTTGTTGATAATTTTTGCATCACTATTCATCAGGGAAATTGTTCTGTAATTCTCTTTCTTTGTTGCATCTCTTTTTTATTTTTTTCAAAGAAGTCACACTTTCTATCCTTGTATATCTTTATTCAAGGTCCCTTCCCCCTCCCATCACATCAGGTCATTCTTTCTTCTCCACAACTCCCCATCCCCTCCCTGGTCAGGCAGCAGACAGTCCCATGGTCCCACTGCCCCAGTATTACTTAGTTTGGTCTCCACTCCTGACAGATCCAGCTTTCTACCCCCTACTCAAGAGTGAGTCAGGTGTTCCTCTAAGGGGAGTGGGATCCAAGGATTCAGTCCATGAGTGGCTTGGGTATCAGGAATATTGTGGTCTCATAAAAAGAGTTTGGCAATATTCCTTCAATTTCTACTCTATGGAAAAATTTGAGGAGTATTGGTATTAGTTCTTCTTTGAGTGTCTGGTAGAACTCTGCACTGAAACCATTCCTGGGCTTTTTTATTTGGGAGACTTTTAATGACAGCTTCAATTTCCTTTGGTGTTATAGAACTGTTTAGGTCTTTAAACTCATCTTGATTTAATTTTCTTAAGTGGCACCTGTGCAAAAAGCTGTCTATTTCTTCTACATTTTCCATTTTTGTTAAATACAGATTTTCAAAGTATGATCTGATAATTCTCTGGATTTCCTGTGGGTCTGTTGTTATGTCCCCCTTTTCACTTCTGATTTTTTTTTTTTAAAATTTGGATACTCTCTCTACTTTTTTGGTAGTTTGGATTAGGGTTTATCTATGTTGTTAACTTTCTCAAAGAACCAACTTTTTGATTCATTGATTTTTCTGTATTATTCTTTTGTTTCAATTGTATTGATTTCAGCTCTAAGTTTGATTAATCCCTGCTGTTCATTACTTCTAGGTGAGTTTGCTTTTAATTGTTCTAGGACCCACACCTGTGTTGATAGTTCTCTTGTGTGGGATTTCTCTAGTTTTTTGTTTTTGTTTTGTTTGTTTTTTTTTTTCATGTAGGCATCTAGTGCTATGAATTTTCCCCTTAAGACTGCTTTCATTGTATCTCATTAGTTTGAGTATGTCGTGGATTCATTTCTGTTATATTCTAGAAAGTCTTTGATTTTTTTCTTAATACCTTCCTTGACCCAGACTTGGTTCAGCTGAGTGATGTTTAGTTTCCATGAGTTGTTAGGCTTTCTGTGATTCTTGATGTTATTGAACTCTAACTTTAGACCATGGTGGTCTGAAATTTCACCTACCAATTTCAAGGACAAGGTTGATGGTAGGACTGTCTTTCTGTGTGGTCTTTTGTCAGACATTTCTGACAAAATAACATAAATTTTTAAAGAGCATTTTAAAACTTTATTTGAAGAGGTAAATCTATCTTTACCACTGACAAAATGATTGTTTAACTATCCAAGTTATTTCTTTGCCTTTTTTCTCCTCCTAAAACAAGTAAATCTGTGCCTGTTTGCTTAGCTGAGAAATAATTATTTATAATGCAGAATTCTTTTGATTATTGTTTGTTTCTGTGAAGAATAATTAACAACAATCTCTGTGTTGTATTTCTATTGAATATATTACAAATGATCATGAGCTTAATTAACTTACATTTCTTCAATTGTATAAGATCATAGTTGAATGTAAGTTCTCAGTTTGTAAAAGTTAATTATATGGTGATATTCTATTATTCTCTTTTCTGGGCTATATTAACAAATTTCACACTTTTTATTTTTTTTTTATAAATTTTGTTTCCATCACTTTTGCAGCTTTCATCACTGTTGTTTGAACGAGTACTTTTTCTGGAGGATTCTTGAGAGAATTAGAAGTCTTACCTTTAATTTTATTTCATTTCTGCTATAGTACCTCAGTACATTCTATTCATTTGTGCTGTTCAACATTTCCTTTTTCCTCTGTCTTGCTTTCAAAGGTAATATGTAGTATTCATTTTGTCATTGGTTTTTTCCTTGGGTTTATTCATTTTTGAATAGATATTCTACTTGAGTCTGATCTTTAAAGAAAATGAAAGAAAGCAAAGCAAAGAAACCATGATTGGAATTGGCCTTGTCCTTCTCCAGGATTATGTGTACAGTTTTTTTTTTTTTTAACGTTTCTTCAAAGATATCTAAGTTAGCGCCCTCAGAATTGATAATTTATAATTTTTTATCAAGTAATCTTACTTTAATTGGCTCGGAAGAGAAGCATAAATGAGAGTGAGAAAATAACTAACACACTGGGAAAGTTATATTCTAATTATCTCTGATTCTATCTAAACTGCCTGAATATTACTTACTATAGTTCAGGAATCTGGTAGTTCCTTCTTGTTCATCAAGAGGTCATTCTGATTATGCCTTCACTTTATAACTATATCTGTGCAGTGATTTTTTCAGACACAAGTCTGTGTTTTTGATCAGAACTTTTTATTTCCTTGGATGTTTTAAGTAGAGAGCATTTAAATAACCATCAACAAAATGAAACCCATATTTATCTTTCCTCAAAAGCAGAGGGAAAAAGTGAGTTAAAATAGGTATCACCTTAAATGCCTAATATCATATATTTATTATTTACACCTCCTGTTTTTTAACAGAAACTTTTTATGGCTAAAATATTATTTCCCACTTTCTTGTCCTTGTTCACCTTTAAATTCATAATTTTCATTGTATTAATCTGACACCACACAAGCATGTATAATAATAAGTTTTAAATATTTTATAAATGTATGATGCAATAAAATTTATAATGGAAATGCAATAGATAAAACAAACTAATTGTGAAGCAAATAAATATTAGCCACTACTTGCTGGCTTATCTGCCAATATTTTAAAAATAGTATATTACAAAAGATTTATATACCATCAAAATCATGTTCAGCCATGTGTATCAGATACATGATACTTACCAATAAATGTACATGGTAATATGTACTAATAATGTTGAATGAGAACAAAATTAAAAATATTTTTGCTTAGTAGATATATGCTTCAAATGAGAAGCAATATTTTCAATTTTCTAATTGTTATTTCTAGCAAAAGATTGGTCCTAGGGACCTAGTCATACAACTTACTTATCTAAAGCAATTTAGTATTCAGGAGAGTTTCCCACTCAGAACTAATAAAAAGAACAAATACAAACAATATTGCTAGCACAACTGCTTCAGATATTTAAGAATCATATAAAATCCTATTATGTATTTAAAAAAAAGTGAGATTTATATTTGTTTTAAAAGAGCAATAAGATTCATGTGCAGTTTTATGTTTGTACTTTTGGAAATTGAACCTATTATAAATTGAAAGTGGTTTACATATAAAGAGATATCTGAAAAGGACAAATACATTTTGGAGCAAGGGTTATGTATCTTATTATCAATGTATAATTTTTGGTAAAAATTTAGGTTTGGAAGAGTGATAAAATGGACTGAAAGGCTGATAGAAATTCAGAAGAAAATTTTTGGAGAGGTCACATTTTATCTAAGTTTTGTTACAAATGTTTGCGTTTGCATCTTTGGAGAAAGGACCTTCATGCAGTGTGGTCATTAATATGCACAATGCAGATCAGTGCATTATCACAGTTGAGAGAATTAAAAAATGTGCACATCAAACTTAATTGTCTGAAGTCTCATATCTATTTGCATTACTTCTTACCAAAGAGAATGAAACTTGAGTGGTAAACTAAAGTGGAAAAAGAGATATTTAAAATCAGCCAATCACAGTTTAATTGTTCATTTTTGCTAATGACCATTATAAAGAAAAGTCTGAAAAAGAGGTATTGTGAGGAAAATAAATCTGCTTTTAGGGACAAAATATGTTGACATTTTTTAGGGTACATGCATAGTGAATAGAATAATTTATCTTCCAAGGTTATACAAGACTTGTATTTTGCTTAGAATGTTGAATACATTTCTTATATGGCCAATTATTGCAGATTAGATTAAGAATATTGAAGATGAGTTGTAAAAATAATATCAATTTAAAGACTTGGTTATTCGATGTTAATCTTTTTTATACTAAGTCATGAGATCGACTGACATTTACTGTGAGGTGTAATGTAGCTGAATATGGATAAGGAGAAAAAGTGCTCTGGCTTCCAGTCATAGATGACATATAGATTATATGATTATCCACTATAACTGGATTGTTCCTTAATTATTCCCTAATTATTAATAAAATTCCTTTTACATACCCATCACTGTTTCCCCTTCCTGCCCTTCTCCTGCTCCAACCTACCTTCTCCACCTTTCCTCCATTCTTTCCTCCATCTACATTTCAAAGGTAATAAGGCTTCCCTTGAGTAATCAACATAAGGTAATATATCAAGTTGAGGCATAACCCATACTTTCTTCCTTGTATTAGGAATGAACAAGACATACCTTCATGGGAAATGGGCTCCTAAAGGCCAGTTCATGTAATCAGGAAATTTTCTGGTACTATAGACAGGGGAGTCACCAACCACATGATTAAAGGAGATGTCATCCTCATTCTAAGAGTCAAGTTTGGGCCCATGCAGTCCACAGTCAGCTGTCCTGTGGTGTTGTCATTAGTTTCTAGACAGGCCTAGCTCCATGATCTGGACAAGCAGTTGCAAATATTCACACAAAGTGTTATATTAATTACAAGCTGTTTGAACTATGGCTCAAGCATGTTACATGCTAACTGTTATGTTAAAACAACTCATGATCCTTAGTTTGTTTAGGCACATGATACTTTTTCTCAGACCAGAATTCTTGTCTTCTTTCCTCTGTGTCTGATGGCATCTCTGTTTTTTCCCCCCAGAGTTCTACTAGTCTGCTTAAGCCACCACTACTCCCTGTCTAGCTACTTGATTAATAAGCATTTTATTATACCAATAATTACAGTGACAATATTTTCCAGTGTACAAAACTGTAATCCTGCCATATTTTCCACTTCTTTTTATTTTAAAACAAATACCCAAATTGATTCTATATTTTATACCTGTTTTTCTCACCATTATCTATAACAACTTGTAGCCAACACTGTATAAAAAGTAAAACATTCATAATCTATTTTGAGGGAGTGTGGCCCAAGTACTCTTAACTACTTCCTGCTGAATGGGGGCTCTAGTAATCTTATAGGGATCCTAAGAATAGTTAAGATTGTGGTTAAGTTCTGACTAGAGTTTTCTGTGAAGCTTGGTCACCTCAGCCAGTCTCTTTAAAGCTGTTCTTAATGCAAAGCTCAAAGGAAATTGCAACAGAGGTACACTAAAATGTTGGATTATATGGACTATACATTTTCATCAGAGACTTTTCAGGATGCCATCCTCTAACAAACCTTGTTTTCTTTCACCCAGAATAAATTCACAACCTCCGATTTTCTGTGGAAATTAAAGTATAAGTTCTCCAAAATAACATATTATTTGATTTTAATTTTGAAGTCATGACATTTTAAAAATATATAGGTTACATTAAACCTGCAGTGTTGTAGGACGTTTCCGGCCCCGTTTGGGCCAGAAGTTTGGACCTTGCTCACAGCGCATTTTTCCCCCAAAGAAATGAATCATATGCTTATATTAATTTCATCCTGTTTGGCCTATGTCTCAAGCACATTACTAGCTAGCTCTTTCATCTTAATTCAACCCATTTCTAGTAGTCTACCTGCCATGTGGCCCAGTCCATGGCTCACCTGGACTCCTTACATGTCTGTTCTTCGGGGGTCAGATGGAGACTGATTAACTCCACCCTCCTTCTACCTGTCTGTCCACTGATCCTCCACCAACTTCTACAGAGTTCTACATAGGCCAAAACAACTCCTTTATTTTCTGCATACAGAGAACATTTCCACCACACAGCAGCAATTATGATATTAATTCTCTTAGCAGCTCTTGCTACTTCCTCTGTAGTCAAATAATTCAAGGACAACATACAGTATCCTGAATCTGTGTATTTCAATCTTTATGTGTGGCAAATATATATATATATATATACACACACACACACATATATATATACACATATATATATGTATATATGAGAAACACAACAAAGAAGCTGAATTGGCTCCATTTCTGTGTTGTAAACGTTTTTAAAGCTTTATGTGAGTGTATGTATCCCACATTCAGTGCTATTTGTAGTTACAAGTTTCTGGCCTGGCTGTCCCTAAAGTCTTGATATAAAGTCCCTAATAATCACACAAAGCCTTATATTAATTATAATGTGATTGGACTATGGCTCAGGCTTACTTTTAGCTAGTTTGTACACTTAAACTATCCCATAATTTTTATTTTGTTTAGCTATGTATCTTAGTACCTCTTCTCAGTCCAGCATTCTCATCTTCTTTCCAGTGTGTTTGCTGGCTTCTGTGACTTGTTCTTCTGCTTCCCAGAATTTTCTTAGTCTGGTAACCCCACACAGACTTCTTGTCTGCCTTCTGGCCAATCAGCATTTTATTACACCAATGTTTACAATGACAAATATTTATAGGGTACAATACCATAATCCCAAAGCACTTTATTGTGCTCTTGGCCCTCCCCTTGCTCCTCTAGTTGTTCCTCCCTGTCTTCAACTGAACTCCAGGCATTTGGCCAAGTGCTTTGCTATGGATGTCAGCATCTGCTTCCATCAGTCATTGGATTTAGGTTCTGTATTGATAATTAGGTTAGTGTTCAATGTGACTACAGGAGAAAGTTAGTTTATAAACTGTCTCCATCATTGTCAGGAGACTTAACTGGGCCCTTCTTTTGGGCTCCAGTAGATTTCCCTAGACCAAAGTTTCTCACCAAGCCCATGATGGCTTGCTCTGTTTGTATGTATTCCTCACTGCTTACCTCCCTGTCTCTCCTGTAAATACCCAACATTCCTGAATTTTCATTTACCAATTTCTCTTCACTTCTCTCTACACTCCTCTTGGAGTTTACCTAGGAGGTCTTATCTATTTCCTCTTATTTGGGCAATTTATATATATATATAATATAATATATGTATATATGTATATATATATATTTTAGGGTCTATCTCTCTACTTATCTTTTCTGGGGTTATGGAATTTGGCTTGAAGATTCATTTTTGTGTTTATTTTTCAATTATATATGAGTACATATTTTGTTTGTACTTCTAGGTTACCTATTCAGAATGATTTTTTTCCAGTTCTCTCCACTTGTCTGTAAATTTTATGAGGTCATTTTTATTTTTAACCAGAGAGCAATACTTTATTTGGTAAATGCACCAGATTTTTTTTAATCCATTCTTCAATTCTAGGCTGTTTCTATGTTCTGGTTATTAAGAATAAATCTTCTGGAGGCATCACCTTCCCTAATGTCATTTATACTATGGAGCTTCAGTAATAAAAACAGCCTGATACTGGAATAACAACAGACTTGTGGATCAGTGAGATACAGACATTAACCCACACAACTATGAACACCTGATTTTTGAAAAAAGAGTAAAAAAAAATTCAATGGAAAAAAAAAAGACAGTATCTTCAACAAATTGTATTGGCATACCTGGATGGCAGTATGTAGAAAAATGCAAATAGATCCAAGCCTGTCACCCTGTAAAAAACTCAAATCCAAGTGGATCAAAGACCTCAACATAAAACTAGCTACAATTAACTTGACAGAAAGGTAAGTGGAAAATACCCTCTATGTAAAGAATAATGTTTCCCTGATCTCTTTTTCTGCCTGGTTATTCTGCCATATTACTTAAGGTATCAGTATTATGAGTTCCCTGGTAGATTTTTGGGGTTCCTTTTACATTCTGTCATATTATCTGCAAATAGCAGAAGTCTGACTTCTTCCTTTTCAATTTGTATCCCCTTGATCTCCTTTTGTTGTCTTATTGCTTTAGTTAGAACTTTTAGTACCCTATTAAATACATATGAGGAGAGCAGACAGCCTTGCCTGGTTTCTTTTTTTAGTGAAATTGTTTTGAGTTTCTCTTCATTTAGTTATATGTTAGCGATTGGGTTCTAATATATAGTCTTTATTATGCTTAGGCATGTTTCTTGTATCCCTGATCTTTCCAAGATTTTTATCATGAAAGGCTATTGGATTTTGTCAAAAAAATTTTCATCATCTAATGAGATAATCATGTGCCTGTTTTCTTTCAGTTTCTTAAAATGGTGAATTACATTGACAGATTTTTGTATTTTAATCCATCCCTGCATCTATGTAATAAATTCTACTTGATCGTGATAGATGATTTTTTTTAAATGTGTTCTTGGATTCAATTTTCCAGTATTTAATGTGGAACTATGCTTTTGTACACTATAAATATTTGTCACTGTAAATATTAGTCTAATATATCACTGATTAGCCAGAGCTAAGCATATAGAAAGTATAGGCCAGGCAACCAGACAAGGCACATTCTGGGAAGTATAAGAACAGAGAAGAAATGACAGAAGATGGAGAAGAAGTAAGATAAGAATGCTGCTCTGAGAAAAGATATCAAACCAAATGGTTAAACTTAGAAAATAAAAGAACATGAGTTAACTTGAAGTATAAGAGTTAGATAGTCATATTCCTGAGCCTTCAGCCAAACAGCTTGTGATTAATATAAGCCTCTATGTGATTATTTGGGACTAAGCTGCTGAGGGACTGCCGGTCTAGACCTTTGAGACCAGACTGAACAGAAACTTCTTTTCTTTTATTATTATGAATAAAGTCATATTTTTATCGATGTATACCCTTGTTCAAACTCCCTTCCACCTCCTGCCCCTTCCAGTCACTCTCTCTTTTAAAACAAGTATTTTGTTTAGTACTTTTGCATCAATGTTCATGAGTGAGATTGCTTTATAATTCCTTCTTAGTTGCATCATTATGTGGTTTGGGTATCATGGTGATGTTAGCCTCATAAAAAGAGTAGACAGTGTTTCTTCTCTTTTTATTATATGGATTTATTTGAACAGTATTGGTATCAGCTCTCCTTTGAAAATCTGGTAGAATTCTGTGCTGAACCCATCTGGTCCTGGGCCTTTTTTCAGTGGAGAGGCCACTAATGACTATTTCTATATCTTTAGGTTAAAAGTTTGTTTAAATTGTTTATCTGAACTTGACTTATCATAGCTATTCATAAAATTGTCTATTTTTTTAGTAGAAGACAAGTTTTCAAAGTTTGTGGATTACAATTTTCAAAATGAAGTACAAAATGTTTCCATTTTTGTGGATTATAAGTTTTCAAAGAATGCCTAATGATTTCCTGTATTTCTTCAGTGTCTGTTTTTATGTTCCCCTTTTCATTTCTGATATTGCCAATATGGATGTTTTTGCTCTATGTTTTGGATAGTTAGGGTAAGGGTTTGCCTATCTTATTGATTTTCTTTTACATTTTTGTAAAAATTTATTTATTTATTTATTTATTTAATTCATTTCTTTTTTATTATTATGAAGAAAGAAGTCACACTTTCTATCCTTTATATATCCTTATTCAAGGTCCCTTCTGCCTCCCAATACATCAGGTCATTCCCACTTCTCCACAACTCCCCATTCCCACCCTGGACAGGTGGTCCCAAGGTCCCATGGACCCAATGTTGCTTAGTTCAACCTCCACTCCTGGCAAATCCACTTTTCTCCCCCCAACATCAAGAATGAGTCAGGTATTCCTCAAGGGAGAGTCAGTCAAAGGTGTTTCTGATTACAAGCTGTTCAGTGGTTGTTGTTAGCAGCCTGGGCATGCTTTGCTTTTTTGTTTGTTTGTTTTTTTAAGTCCACTAATGAGTGAGTACATCCCCTGCTTATCTTTCTGGATTTGTGATACCTCTCTCAGGAGGATATTCTCCAGATCCATCCATTTGCCTGCAAATTTTAGGATATCATTTTTTTCGTATTACTGAGTAGTACTCCATTGTGTAGATGTACCAAAGTTTGTTAATCCATTCTTCAGTTGAGGGACATCTAGGTTGTTTCTAGGTTCTTGCTATTACAAATAATGCTGCTATGAACATAGCTGAGCTAATGGCTTTTGAGTGTGACTGTGCATCTTTAGGGTATACACACAGAAGTAGTATTACTAGGTCCTTGGGGAGATTTATTCTCAATTTTCTGAGAAACCACCACACTGCGTTCCAAAGTGGCTGAACAAGCTTACACTTATTGCGGTAAAAACCCGCTGTGAGATATGTTTTAAATGGGGTTTATTTTGTGAAAATCATTTACAAAACAGCGACGGTTTTAAGAGAAAATGAAAGGATAAGGTTGTAGCGCGCCGGATCCTTTCTAAGGAAAACTCCTCATCTCTACACTGTACATCCGAACTCCCGTGCAGCTGGGCCGAACTGTGTACTCAGTCAGGAACTTTTGTGAGAGACTGCTGCCGGCTTCCTGTCCTGGTTCTCTCCCTCGAAGGTCTATTTTTGGAATCTTTTTTAGTTAACTATGTCTCGCTCGTCTCTAGTTCTCTGATGTGATCATTCACGTATATAGTTCCTGATTTCCCGCTACATACACTCCCACTAACAATGGAGGAGTGTTCCTCATGCTCTGTAACCTCTCCAGCATAGGTTATCATATGTGTCTTTTATCTTAGAAAATCTAACAAGTGTCAGGTGTTATCTCAAAGTTGTTTTGATTTGCATTTCTCTGATGGCTAAAATGATGAACACTTTTTCAGATGCCTTTCAGCCATTTGTAATTCTTCTGCTGAGAATTCCCTTTTTAGATCTGAACCCCATCTTTTGATTAGGTTATTCAAGGCTTTGGGCTCTAGATTCTTGAGTTCTTTATATATCTTAGAGATCAGTCCTCTATCACTTGTAGGGTTGGTGAAAATCTTTTCCCATTCTGCAGGCTGTTGTTTTGTCCTATTGACAGATTTCTCCACTTTCTTTATGCAGGCACTTTATGCTGTAAACCTCCCCTTAGCACTTCTTTTATGATGTCCCATAAATCTGGGTATATTGTACCTTCATTGTAATTAAATTTTAGGAAGTCTTTAATTTCTTTATTTTTTTCTTGCCCCAGTGATAATTCAAACGAGGTTTGCTCGGTTTGCATGAGTTTGTTGATTTTCTGTGATTTGTATTGTTGAACTGTAAGCCATGGTACTCCAGCAAGGCAGAAGGCTTATTCCAATTATTTTGAACCTGTTGAGATTTTCTTTGTTACTGAGTATATGATCAATTTTAGAGAAGATTCCAGAAGGTACTGAGAAGAAGTTATATTCTCTTATGTTTTGGTGAAATATTTTGTAGATATTTGTTTGGCCCACTTGAATTATAACATTTGTTAATTTCTTAATTTTTTGCTAAGTTCATGTCTTGTAGACTTATACAGTGGCAAGAGTGGGATGTTGTAGTCTTCTAATATCAGGGTGTGAAGCTTCATGTATGGATTAAGTTTTAGTTCTGTTTCTTTTACAAATGTAGGTGCTCTAGTATTGAGGATATAGATGTTCAGAATTGAGACAAATTGATGATTTTTTTTCTGTTGTAAATATGAAATGTCTTCATATCTTTTTGATTAATTTTGGCTTGAAGTCTATTTTGTTAGATATTAGGTTAACTGTACCAGCTTGTTTCTTAGAACCACTTGACTGGCAAATTATTACCCAATGCTTTACCCTGAGGAAATGTCTGTCTTTGAAGTTGAGGTATATATCTTTCTTTTTTTTTTTAATAATTCAGAGATGTATTTTTAATTGAATTTGCTTTACCTTAATAAAGACAGAGATAGATAATATAGTCTATTTTTTGAGAAAAAAACTTGAAGAATTACTTAGAATTTAATAATAGCAGTGCAAAATTCAACTTAGTGCATCAATCATAACCCTTTACATCTCTACCAAGAGCTCTACTCAAACACATTAAGTAACAATTATATTTTTTCTATGAAATATATAGATTTTCAGAAGGGGTAGATATTACTTTTATTGAGAGTGATCTAATTATCCCAGTGGCTACACATATAAATTGGACATTCATTAATTCTCAGATTCCAAGGAAAATTATAAAGTTTTTGTCACCAAGATACACTGCCTTCTGAAAGTTAGGATTACTCATAGCAACTAGATGACACTGTCATCATTCAAAAATATTTAGACTATGTAGATAAATACTATGGACAGTTTATATTACAGTGATGAAAGTAAGTTAAAGGAGTCATGTCATTTACTCAGTTGCTTTTTTTTTATTTGGCTTAGGAGAGGAAGATCTTTCCTCTTTTTTATTGTGCATAAAGTCTCAATTTTTATCCATGTATTCCCTTGTTCAAACTCCCTTCCCCCTCCTGCCTCTCCCAGTCACTCTCTCTTCTCCCTGTCTCCTTATCTCCTTCCCAGGAAGGGCAGGAGTTCCTAAGGTCCCAAGGTGGATTAGTTCAGTATCCACTCCAGGCAGATCTGCTTTCCCAACATCAAAACTGGGTCAGGTGTTCCTCTGGAGAGAATAGGCTCCAAGGTGCCAGTCCAAGGTGCTTCAGATCCCAAGTTGTTTCTCAATCCTCCCCAAAATAATACATCAAAATCTGTCAGAAGAAAAGCCCATTTTTGGCCCTAATTTCTGTACTAGTTTTTTTATTTTACAGTGAAAAATATCATGACAAAACCAAAAAAAAAAAAAATCAAAATCATTATCACCATAAAGCACACACACACACTTAAAAAATGTCTTTCTATAGGCTCTTATTTAATAAAGACTGGGCTACTAAGCTTGACAGACTGATTAGCTTCCATATTTATGTTGCACTAATATTATTTAAAAATTACTTTACTGTACAGTGCCAACAATGTCCCCTTTAGACATAGAACACCAATATACAAAAGATTCAGTATTGAAAAAAATTCTTAATGAATATAAAGGAAAAAGTAATAATTAATTGTTTTTATATGTTATCATATCTCAGGAAGTTAATAAAATATTATTTTGATTCATCTTTAAACATGCTTTCAAAGCTTTGATATATGGATCTCCAGATTTACTTAAAAATTATTCATTGGTATGGAAATACCTTAGCTAATCTGCATAGGTGCTCAGAAGATTTCTTAGGGAGACCTTTGCTTAATAAAGATTAATCTACTTTATCTCCTTGAATTTTAACATTCGCCTTCCTTTGCTTGGAGACATCAATTCTAATTTTGGACTTTTGGACTAAGACTGAATAATACCTCTGTTGGTAACCATTCAGGATGTACTTGAACTTTTAATTGAATTTATTTTATGTTCATGTTCTCTATGCATTTTTAAAATAGCACATATTAATTATAAAATAAAATTGTTTAATTGTAACATTTGTATGCATGGATAAAATAGGCTTTAACCTCATTCACCTCCATTGTCTCCTTTTCCCTCTCAAGAATCTTATTTCTATATTTAAAGAGTCTTCATTCTACTTTCCTTTCTTTTTTTTTGATCTTAAATCTAGATTCCACATATGAGAGACAAACTGTTCTATTTTCTTCTGAAATTATGAGAAAATATCTGGTTAGAAAACGTAAAATGAAAATGTTTTAGTTGAGCTCACCATATAAAGTTATCTCCTATAATGCAAAAGTTCTGGCAGAAGGAAATTGAGATAGTTATATTGTTTCAGTTAAAAAGGAGTGAAAGTAGTTGTTAGGTCTCAGGTTACTTTCTCATTTATATATAGATACAGATCCTATATAGGTGTGGCCCACATTTAGCTAGAGTTTTCTGACTTTATTTATTGAGTCTGCATACTTCTTCATTGTCATACCCAGAGATGTAGTTCCTAGCGTATTCTAGACCTTTACACATTGGCAGCCAGAATTAACCATCACATATATGGTAATTATTTTTTGAGTCTGACTTATTTTGTTAACATGATGATATTCAATTTTTTCTCTTAATAATTCATGGGATAGTTTCTTCTTTGTAGTGGAACAATGAAATACATTGCTTTTATTGAAGGTTTTCTCTGGGACTGTAGAACAATTATGAACAAATAAAAAAAATAATTTCACTCAAAGTAATTTGATATACCGGGAGTTTAATGAGGGTTTTCACAAATTTATGGATAATATATGAACAATGAGGTCATTATAAATTGTTTCTTTCTGGTAAAATTTACCTCTTTATGCATTCTTGAAAACAGAGTGGCCTTTGAGCTACCTTATTTTTGTGTGAAGTCATGCTGATATGTCCTATCTTATGCTATGATGGCACTTATTACAACTAATCTGATTCAAGAGGTCAATGATCACAATAGTCGAGAAAACAAATGACCTTACAAAAATGCTATAGTTGTCATTCAGAGGCTTGACTGATTGTGTTTAAGATAATGGTATTTATTTCATCATTTTTTTTGCAAGATGACAAAATTCTACTTTTTCTTATGATTGAAAAATTCTATAGTTACAGAACATTTACTCTATTCACTTATTCACTGGACTTTGCCGGATCCTATGGTGAGGTATGGAAAATGCCTAGATACTTTAGAAAGAAAGGGTTTTTCACTAATAGAAAAAATTTCATGTAAGTTTATCTTGGCCATCCAAAAAATTTACTGGGTTTTTCATAGCAACATAGGTTTTTCAAATGTGATTATACTACTAGAATGATTCTAGACAATTCATAGTCAGCTGTACAATAAAGAGTCTCACCCACAGCATAAAACCATTGTAAAATATTGCATTATTTGCTTATTTTATATATAATCTTGATGAGGGGTGCATCTTTTGTTGATAAAAGTGTGAAGATTTCAAGAAGGGCTTATTAAACTAAAGTGAGTAAATAACAGACCCCAAGTCATGAAAGTTTCCTGTCATATCTTCTTTGATTCTAGATGTGTTGGGCATGTTTAATCTGAGCAATACTGCTTTGAATTAATGTTAAAACGCTATGACAGATCCTAACATGTACACTCTGTATACACTGACATATTTTTAAACTTTTATAATTAGAAAAAAATTTATGTTTCTGAACAAAATAGTCTTTAATAACTTCAATAATATTGTAATTTCCATTCCAAATTCAAACTGTTTTACATTTAAAAAATAGCTTATTTCATTATTATATTGTGGAAACGTCTTTCAGTTATGGTCTAGAAGCCAATTTCTCAACCCCTAACCCACTATACACAGAAAGTTTGCACAATGAAGATACATAAACATTTTATCAAGACATCATAAATGCAGATCTTTGAAAATTTATAAGTAGCTACAATACATGTAATTGACAATAATGACCACTTCATGGTATACTGGTGCAATCATAGCACAAATTTTGTTAAAATTCTCTGATTGGATTTGAGACCCACATTAGTCATTAACTGTGTGCCTGACCCTCCTGAGTTTACAGAGAACCTGAGACTAGATAGAACATGGGGATAGGAGAATTCCAAATAATTCTGATCTAAGAGACATGTCAAAACAATAAAATTATTTCTAAAAAAATCTGTTATGCCCATAGATCAGTGACTTATCTGACATTAGAGAAAGCTTCCTCTTGCAGTTGATAGATACTAATACAGACGTTTTGGAACAAGTATACCATGTTAGAAACTCTGAAACTTTTACTTCTAAAAGGAAACATTTTATAAAATCACTCTTCTCTGGAAAGTATGTTCAGATGGAAATAGTGTAAAAGCTAAAGGGAATAAATAACACCAAAATAGCAGTATCTTTCATATACTACAATATAGACATACATATAGATTCACAGAAAATGTGGCAGTATACATATGACTACAAGGGATGAAGCCAGAGGATATGCCATAGTTAAGAGGATGAATTGGACACAGCCTTTTATCTTTAAATAAGATATCTCCAAGTGACAACTATTTCCAAAATTAGTTTTCTCCAATGTAGTCTACCTGAGAATATGAACCACAATGATTGCTAGATACCATGGCCAGCAATAGAATGTCACCACAAACGAAATTTAGTATTTTTGTCTCTTACTGCCTTTTCATTTATTTATTTAGAAAATAAAGTCATTTTTCTCCCATGTATCCCCTTGCTCTCCATCCCTTCCCCCTCTCAATCCCTCCCTGTCAACCTTCAGCCTCCCTCCTCCCCATCCCCCAATCCCCTACCCTAAAGGGGCAAGAAGTCCCAAGGTGGATCAGCTCAGGCAGGTCTGATTTCCTCATTCTAAGGTAATGACTGGGTTAGGTGTTCCTCTGGTGAGAATGGGCTCTGAAGTGCCAGTTTTCCTTATTTTTTGTTTTCAGTCTTATTTGGAAAGTATTATTTATTTTTTTATTTAAAGCGTTTTTTTCCATAATTCCCACTACTCTCCATCCCTTTCCTCTTCCCAGTCCTTCTCAGGTTTTCCTCCACCCTATCCCCCAATCCATTACCCAAGGAGGACAAGGAGTCCCAAAATGAGTCACTTCAGTCTGGCATATCCAGTTGAAGTGAGTCTCTCATCCCAGCGTTAAGGCTGCATTAGGTGTTCATCTGTTGGAAATGGGTTTTGAGACATCAGTTCATGAACCAAGAACACAGTCTGATCCTACTGCAAGAGGTTCCACAAATGACTCATGCCATTTGACAGTCATTTACCTTTGGAGGGTTTATTTCCCTGAAGACTCCTCAGCAAATGTTTCTGATTCAGTGAGAATGGATAGAGGCAGAAGCAGAGATTCATAGCTAAGCAACAGGTCAAGCTTCAAATCCAGCTGAAGAGATAGAGATAGAGATGAGAGACAGAGAGAGAGAGAGAGAGAGAGAGAGAGAGAGAGAGAGAGAGAGAGAGAGAGAGAGAGAGGAGATAGAAGAGTGTATATGAACAAAGGGATCAGGATCATGAGGACAAGACCCACAGAAAGAAGGACTTCTAAGAAAAGGCTAGGAGAAAAATTCTTAAAGCTTTAAGATGTTTTAATCCCCTTAAAATTTGTGAAGAGAACCAAATACATTTTATTTACTGGCTCATAACTTCTAATAAGCATCATATTAGAAATTGAAAACATGGTTAAAAAAATATAAGAATTAGTTTGTTGAATACAACCAAAATAACATAGTTCTAAAATTATACATGTCAAACCAAAAATAGCTAGAAAGAAAAGAAGCATTTCTCTGACTTTATTTCTTACAAATCTTTTAAGATTGGCTTACTAGAGAACAGTTGATTCTTTCATAACTCATGTTTGTCTAATATAGGCTGCTTTAGCTTGTATGTCTGGAAAATCAACTGTGAAAATGTAGTCAGAACAGAAAGAGAAAAACTTTAACAATATCAAAGAGAACCACACAATACAAAAGTTGTAAAAGGTGTGTATTCACAAGCTTCCCACTGAGTGGAGTCTCTTTGGCCTTGCTCTTTTCATGGAGGCTTATATTTGGAAAATGAGGTTATTTAAAAGACTAAAAGGAGAAATCTAGAAACAGATTCTCTTAGATCATGCCTCAAATTTTGTCCTAATTGCCTTCAGTAAAGGATTTTTACTTAGCAGTATGGGCTGAAATAAACTTTCCTCTCCATGTTGCATTCAGTTAGAACATCATCATAACAGGAACTAGAATGGTCAACAATGTGAAGTTAATCAGTTGTTGTTGCTCGAGTGCATAGAGGTGGAAAGTACAAAATCGGTAGCTTGAGTTTAGTTGCATCTACTGTCAGTATAAAACAACCAACAGTTTCAGTTGTTACTGATCTTACAACATAAATCAATAAGGCATATTCTTTTTTATTATTATGAGAATAATTTAAACATGAAGCACTCTTCCAAACCTTGAAGGTTACTCCAGAACACATGGTGCAGGTATTGAGAGTGGCTATAATAATAAAAAAAAAATGTCTGAGCTTGAGTCCATGTTCCTTACTCTGATAGTTTTTGTGAAAAGAAAATGCCACATGATTAATGAAAATATGTTATATATTGCACTCTTGCATAATTTGACACTTTAGCATATTTTATTACAAGGTTTTGCTAAACATTACTGTAATATTCAAATGCACATCTAATAAAATTTACTGAACCATTTATGCTTGGACAACAACAGACAATGAGTCTGTCTAATGTAAAAGGCCAAAGTTTCTCTATGAAAGCTAAGAGAACTGTGGTTTATTTGACCTTCCAGGAGCATTCAACAGACAAAAGTATCTGAATAATTTATAAATAATACTGAATTTTGTGCCAGACATTGGCTTGCTTTCCATTCAAAGCATTTATTGGATGAAGACTCACAAGTATTTCATTAAAAAACAAAACAAAACAAAACACTCACTGTAATTCCCAGAGATTGTTGTTCAAAGGCATCAGTCCTCAGTTTTGGTGAAATAGAGACTTGTACTTCACAAATTCTTTGTGCATAACATAGATATTAATCTATTCTTTATAGATTGAACAAATCACACTGGAGTACTTTCTACATATCTGGAAGCAGAACTTAGTTTTCTTGAATGCTTAGGGAATAGAGAGCAACCACTTACACTACACGCTTGCTAAATTTTTACCCTTTATCCTGCTGTCTGTTCTTAAGAGGTTTTTAAGGCATTTTGAAGTAGATATGATTTAGTATTACAAACAGTAGAGAAACATTTTGTTCTGATAAAATATTTTTGGGATAATAATAAAGCAGTTTGGTAGTAAATGTGGGTTTCTGCCTTATATGTATTTTGTTGACATTTGTTTACTTATATGGCTTAGTTACTACATCAATTAAGTCACATCATAAATAGGCACTTTTAGCTAAAAATACTTTAATATACTTTTGGAGCTAAAATTGTATGCAAATAGTCATTGCAATTTGCAAACTATTTTGATGCATTAATAGTTAAATGCAGTAGGAAAGCATAAATGCTATATTCTCAATCATTCAATAATGAGGTCAATTTTTCAGAGTATGCATTCATGAAACTCTAGACAACCTTTTTTCAATTTCAGCTAGCCTAGTATAGGTGTGAAACTATGCAAGTCCTTAAAAGTACAGCTAAAAATGAGATTCCCCCTCCATCTGTGTGTGTGTGTGTGTCTGTGTGAGTGTATGTGTATGTGTCTGTCACCTTGGTAGAAGATGACAGAAGCAGATAGAGCTGAAGGAATTTTCTAAAAATAAAACGCATTGCAGAGAAGCTGTGCGATCTTACTGGGAGTGCCAAAATATCAGTGCATCAGTAGCCAAGGGGATAAAAAGGTATAAGAATTCCATTTCCTTCAACTCCACACTTTTCCTGGAACAATGTAGAAAGAAAGCAGAGAAGCAGTGCCAAGTCAGACCTTAACTTGAAATACCAAAATGCCTCTCGAAAGCAGTTTTTGCAGAGATGCTATTTTAAAGCAGAAGATCAGCAAGGTTCATAGTGTTCCTTTATCTTATTTATATGTCTGTGAAAGCTGGAAATAATGATTTCAGAAATTGAATTCAAACATAATAAAATGGGGTACTTTAGACTGCAATATAGGATGCATATCAGCTTTCTTGTTCTTTCTATAACACTGTTTTTAGGCAGTATCAGATACTTCCTAATTCTAAGCTTTTTCTTTAGGAAGCCATGAAGAAAAAAGAATATTTTTATCACATGAATCTGGAAAATACTTCTTTACTTCAATTCCCACATGACTAATCCAGAGAATACTGAATAACTAAAGGACTGATAAGTCCAGACCTTTCTTCCAGGATAGTTTCACAGGATGATGAACTGGTCTTTTTAAAATTTGGTCTAAGTTAAAGAATATAACCAAGAATATTTTAATACCTTTTCCTGCTTCTCTCATTCATGATTTTACAACTAAATCACTGTTATTGTCTTTGTTTTCTTCAGTGTCTTCATTGGAATCTTGTTAACATTTTATTAAGTTTTCTGTACAGTTTCTTTGAGAATACAGAGTCTATACCTACTCATATAGCTTTCTACCACAGAAAGATCAAAAATACATTTGTAGTGATTTCTACCACAACAACAAGGTTTACAAAGCAGCTTAAATTCTTTATGACCTGCTGATTGTAGGATTGACAAAAGCATGTGAGCTTCTGCCTTTCAGAGAAAGAATTGTTGTCACAGAGTAACTTTGTTTTGGAGATAAATGTGAACATAATGAATGCTATTAATTTAATAATTATTATCTTAAGTTGAAATCAATACTAAATTAATACAAATTCATTCATATATGTTACATGAACTGATTTATGAGCTTCTTCCATCAATTGTACTCACAGTAGGCAGCTTTTACAAATTTCTTCATTTACTATTTTCTTTCTTTCTTGAGAAACAGTCCAATGCAGCTCATTTAACTCAGACTGGCTTTTACCTCCCTTTGCAGCTAAGCTTGGTCATGGACACCTGTTTGTGGTGGTTTATTCCATAAAAAATATCCTGAAATATCAGAAGACAAAGCCAAGCCATGAAGGTCTGGGAGTGGTGATTCACACCTTTAGTCCCAGCATGTGCAAGGCAGAGATCTGCTGGATCTTTGTGAGTTCTAGGCCAAACAGAAATGAAGGCACCCCTCTTTAAGGCTAGCTCTAGGAAAGATGAAAAAGGAAGTAAAATAGTGGGTTGAGAAAGAAATGTAAGGCAGGAGAAGTCAGGTTTATTTATTTTTTTTCTTTTTGCCTGCATGCCCAGCCAGTCTGAGGACTGTTAAAGACACAACTTAGCCTGTTCCACCTGAGGAGTTAGCTAGGTGAGGACTGGCTGTGGTTTGTTCCTCATCTCTCTGATATTTGAGCTTTTCTCCATTATATGGCTCAGGGTTTTATTATAGTACTACATAGAATTTGTGAGGAAAAGCTGAACACAAAGAAAATATATGTGTAGCAATCTTATTTGTATTTCCACTCTTGATAAGCCATGCTTATGATTCTTATCCTCTGTATAGTTATTGTTAACTCTTCTGCATTTTAAATTTTTTTACTGTTTTTTTTTGATAAATACAAAATAAAGAAGGAAGAAAAAAAAACCCAAAAGGATGAGTTTGAGGGTCTTCCAGGTTGCTGAGGATGTGAAGGTATCTTATCTAGAGGGTGGTGTCTGACTGAGAACTGGGGAAGGTCCATGTCCCTTCTACATGCCCTTTGTCTTATGAGCCTTTTCATATAGACACCTGTATCTCTTATACTATTCTTATAATAAATGTTACATGTAAGTAAAAAAAAAAAAGAATTTGTGTTATACCTCTTATGTATGTTTCTATCATTCAAGTTCTTGGAGCACACATGTATAGCATCATGCCAGAGTTCTTGTCAAAAACATAGCAAAATATTCTAACTGTAATTGAATTTTAGAAAAAATATGCTTTTAATGTCCATCTTTCAACAAGAGTCAAAAATTACAATATTTACTTATATATTCTTGCAACATGTTACCTGAAGGTATATAATAAACATGTTTTAGTGGAGATGGCAGGCTTACCCTATATTTGTTTAGGTATTTATTTACTAAAGCAAGAGACAGAACTATAGAGATTTTTCATTCAGCACAGTTTTATATTATTGCTAATGCCTTTCTAATATTTGACATTTTTGATTCCCAGTATCATTGGGTTGTTTTCTTTTCAGGAAACTCTTTTAAGTAAAAGAAAACTGTTGAGGTGTGCTTAACTTGAGTAACGGTTGGTAAAGCCATTATGATTTTTGAACAGGGGATTCAAGCTGAGTCTTTACAGTTTATTTTTGTCGCTCAGTGGGTAGATTAAATATGACCTGAAACCTTTGTGGATATTTATTCTTTCATTTTCTTTTTTTTTTCACTCTTGGGATAAAGCTCTCTCTGTGAAAGTAGTTTTATACAAAATTTTTAACACTTCTGAGCATAGATTAGTAATATCTTAAAATTAGAAATTTCTCAAAGTAAGTTTATCATTATCTTCTTTCCCTAGCTCTCATTAATACTCATAAATACTTTTTAAGTAAAGTCTTTGTGTACTATATAAACTTGTGTCCATCAGTACTTTCTTAACCAAATCAGAGTACTTTATTATCTTTAAAAATAACGCTTAGTATCAACCTCTTCATAATACCATGGACCATCTTCTTTTCAAAGTCATTTTATCCCGTGATAATGAAGCCAATGTTTTTTTGTTTCTGTTTGTTTATATTATTTTATTTTGATGGGCAGTGTCTCACTGTAGCTTTATTTTCAGAGAATTTTTTATGTAGAACTTACTTGCTAGAAATACACAGAAGTCCTCATATATCAGGTTTCAAGTGCTATAATTAAGTGGTTGTGTTACCAGACCTGCATATAATGTGATTTTTGGGTGGCCTGTTAAGTACCCTTGAATACCTTTCTCTAAAAAGTTGCCAGGTGATACTTTTATTGATAAAACCATTACAATCACATTTTCTTCACTATTAACATTTATATTCTATTTGCTTAATTATTTGATTTTCATAGTAAACCACAAATACACCAATATTTGTATTTTTCATTACATAATTATAATTATTTTATTTATAAGGCTTTATTTTTTGACATAAAGAAAACTCCTGTTGCTAGATTTTTATATTTAGAAAAATTAATATTGCATTGATCTCATTCATTTTTTTTTTCATAGAACTTAAAATGGAGATTGATGGAGGGATAACTAATAATACTGATGTTTGAAAAAATCTTAAAGTATATTATTTTATAGTTATCCAAATTACATATAGCAAACACACACAAAGTACATATAACGAACACCAGTAGCACAGACACTAAGAGCAACAAATGGGATCTCCTGAAACTTAGAAGCTTCTGTAAGGCAAAGGAAAAATAGACAAGGTATGGATTCACTCATAAGTGGACTTATACACAAAACAAAGGATAAGCAGGCTGTGAACAGCAACCCCCAAACAAATAGGTAACAGGAGAAATTTAAGAGGGTCTTCCATGAATACCCCTGGGGAGGGAAAATAGAGATCTCCTGAGTAAATTGTGATCATATGGTGCAACCAGTAGTGGAAAATGGGAAGAAATTATGAGAGAAGGAGGTGATTGATTGGGAGAACCAACAGAGAGGGAGAACAAAGAAATAGATATCTTGATAGAGGGAGCCATTGTGGGTTTAGAGAGAACATTTGAAAGGCATTGGCAGTTTATGGAGCCTCTTGCAGTCAGACCAGGGATTATTCCTGGAGCTTGAACTGACATCTTGAAGCCCATTTCCCTACAGAGGAAACCCTTACTCATTCTTGATACTGGTCGGCCGAGGGGCTTGGACCGACCTCAACTGGATATGCCAGACTTTGTGGTGATACATTACATATTTAATAAAACCTTGAATATTGGGGAGACAGTACACAGTCAAATTCTATTCAGACAGCTCAGGAATTTCTTGATCCTTGAGTACAAGGACAAAAGCTAAGATTCAATAGCACCAGGTGTGGTGACCTACACCCTTATCCCATAGCTCCAGAGGAAAAAAAAAAAACTTCTTCGGTTTCTGTGAAATAGAGTAGTACATACCTTTAATCCTAACCTGGATGGGATACAGCTGATGAAAAGGGGTATAAGGCCTCTTAGGAACCCAGCAAAGGGAGAAGTGACTGGCAAAAGTGACTAGCAGAAGCAACCTGCAAAAATGACCAGGAGCAAGGCTCAGAAAGTTGTAAGACAGCAGGGTAAGAATTGACTGTGATGCTTCCTCTCTCTCATACTTCAGTCTTCTGATATTTGGCTCAGAGTCTCTTTCATACAGTTCATATTCAACTTAACTTGCTCATCTTGAGATTCCTAAGAATCCCTGAGAAATAAAAGGTGTGTGGGGAGACTGAGGGAGGACTGGGAGGAGGAAAGAAAGCAAGAGCAGTATAGCAAAACCTTTATAAAAAATATGAAGATAAAAAGATATAAAAATAAATAATACCCAACGTCATCTTATCTTATTTTTAACCAACTTTTTCTAACTTAAATTATCCCATACACTTTTTTCCCTGGGCCTAAATCTTTTTCTTACTTTGGTATATTTTACTTTTATTGTTAATTTGTGGGTGGCCTGTCCCTAGTGGTCTCCTTGTGTTCTCTTGCTTTTTTTCCCCCCACCACATTTCTTCTTTATATTTTCTATGCCTGCCACACCTGCCTTTTTCCTTCCTTGTTACTGGCCATTCAACTCTTTATTAGACCATCAGGTGTTTTATGAATGCACAGTAACATAACTTCATATAATTAAACAAATGCAACATAAATGCAACACATCTTTGCATCATTTAACAAATATTCCAGATCATAAACAAATGTAAGCTGTCTTTAATTAACATTCTACAACACTTGCCTATATTGGGATTATGTGTTACATTTTAAAAAATTGTCCTGCCTATGGGTTTCATAAAAGCTGATTGGCCAAAAGGCAGACAGGAAATGTGGACATGACTACCATGATAAGAAAACTCAGGAACATCTCAGAGCACACACAGACACCAGGCAGAGTCACCAGACAGAGTCACCAGACAGATACCACAGAGATGTGATGTAGACAGGACAATGAGATGGCATTAGACACAGAGGAAAGAAGCTGAAATGCTCTGAGAAAAGATACTGAGCCACATGGCTAAAAAAGATGGGTTGAGTTCAGATGAAGTAGTTAGCAAATTATATGCCTGGGCCCTAGGTCAATCAGCAAAAAAAATAATATAAGCCTTTGTATGATTATTTGAGACAAAACAGGGCTGAGAGTTGGACCAAATATCTGGTCCAGGACCAGAAAGTCCAGGCCAGAACCTATTACATTTGCCTCCAGGCTAAGCTAATCTACTCACTCCATTTCTGTGACTGACTCCTCAGTGAATATTAGATTAGATGTCCTAAATTCTCAAAAATCACTCACCTCAACTTGTAAAAACAAATGGAAGAACTTAATAAGTAACCATGAACTGTTTTAAGATATTCAAATTGTTTCTATATTTTGATTACTCATAATGAAAAATTGTATTACTGATAAAAATATTAATGATCAAATTTTTTATTTAGTTTTTTTTTATCATGGTTCCTAAATCAAATTTTTATTAATTTTTTTCTTTGATTGTTGTTTTGAATTAGAATTTGCTTCTCATTTCTACTTTTCTAGTTTTTTTTGTTTTTTTTTTTTTTTTAGAAAGGACATATGTTAAAAGTTAAAAATTAAAATTTTAACTAAAATTAAAATTTGGGATCAGAAGGAACTTAATTTTGACAGCCAAGGATTTTCCTAGGAAAAGAAAATAGAGAAGACATCATTAGCAAATTGGGACCATAACAGGTAGCAACCAAGGAGAAGTGGGAAAAGATCATGAAAGAAGGAGATAATTGAGTGAGAGGAGCAACAAAGAGGGAGAGAAAAGAGATAGATATCTTTTTTTATTTGTAAAAATTTCCATTTTTTTCTTTTCTTTTTTCTATTATTATTATTATTATCATTATTATTATTAACAAAGAAGTCACACTTTCTAACCTTGTATATCCTTATTCAAGGACCCTTCCCCCTCCCACCACATCAGGTCATTCTTTCTTCTCCACTAATCCCCATCCCATCCCTGAGCAGGCTTTAGGCAGTCCCATGGTCCCACTGCCCCAATATTGCTTAGTTCAGTCTCCACTCCTGGCAGATCCAGTTTTCTCCCCCCTCCCTCAAGACTGAGTTGGGTGTTCCTCTAGAAGGAGTGGGATCCAAGGTGTCAGTCGAGGGTGTTTCTGATCCCAAGCTGTTCAGTGGTTGTGGTTTGCAATTTGGGCATGCTTTGCTTTTTTCTTGTTTGTTTGCTTGTATGTTTGTTTGTTTTGAGTCCACCAATGAGTGAGTACATCCCTGCTTATCTTTCTGAGTTTGTGATACCTCACTCAATAGGATATTCTCCAAATCCATCCATTTGCCTGCAAATTTTAGGATATCATTTTTTCTTACTGCTGAGTAGTGCTCCATTGTGTAGATGTACCACAGTTTGTTAATTCATTCTTTAGTTGAGGGACATCTAGGTTGTTACCAGGTTCTTGTTATTACAAATCATGCTGCTATGAACATAGTTGAACTAACGCCTTTGGAGTGTGACTGTGCATCTTTAGAGTATACACCCAGAAATGGTATTGCTGGGTCCTTGGGGAGATTGATTCTCAATTTTCTGAGAAACCACCATACTGCATTCCAAAGTAGCTGAACAAGCTTACACTCCCCAGGTAGATATCTTGATAGAGGAAACCAATGCAGGGTTGGAAGGAGACACAATGCTAGGGAAACTCCCAGGAACCCACAGGATGTCCTTATATAGATCCCCAACAAATAATGAAAGAATATCCCCTAAAATCAAATGAATAACCACCCTATGTGTCATCACAAAACCTACACCCAATAGTGAATGGAGGTGGAGGTAGAGATCCCCTTACAGCTGGAGAATGGGGAATAGTCTGTGTGAACAAAGAGATAGGTAGGGTGAGGAGGAATTTCACAGAGATGGCTAACTGGAACTCTGGAGAAAATACTGAATCAAGAACAGTCGCTCGGGAACCATAAGACAAAGAGCTAGGTCCCCCAGGGGTAGGCAACTGTTGATTAGCATGGGCAGTACCCAGTAGAACCTGGAGGGATGGGATCAGACTGTGTTCCTGTAAATGGGCTGCCACCTTAGAACCCATATACTTCAGAAGAGTGCCTTGCCCAGCCTTGATATTGAAATGAGAAAATCAGACCTGCCTGGAGTGGATGTGCCATGCTGAGCTGACCCAGCTATACACTTCCTGCCCTTTTAGGGAGAAGGGAGCAGGGGATGAAGTGGGGTGAGGGGAGGCTGAAGGCAGACTGGGAGTGATTGGGAATAGGCAAGGATGAGTGAGCATGGAATACATGAAAAAAGCCTTTTTTTAATAGAAAAAGAAAACATTATACAAAATCATTTCCCATTCTGTTGGCTGGCGTTTTGTCCTATTGACAGTGTCCTTGGCTTTGCAGAAGCTTCCCAGCTTCAGGAGATCCCACTTATTGATTGTTGGTCTTAGTGCCTGTGCCACTGGTGTTATATTTAGGAAATGGTGGCCTGTGCCAATTTGTAGAAGTATATTTCCCACTTTCTCTTCTATCAAGTTCAAAGTGGTTGGGGTTAAGTTGA
>PVIH01019718.1:0-34539 GCA_004025045.1 Sigmodon hispidus
AACACCTGACTCACTCTTGAGGGAGGGGGGACAAAACTGGATTTGGCCGGGAGTGAAGACTGATCCAAGCATTGTTGGGCCAGTGTGACCATAGGACTGTCTGCTCCCTGCCAAGGGAGGGGATGGGGAGTTGCAGAGAAGAAAAATGACCAGATGGGGTGGGAGGGGGAAGAGACCTTCAATAAGGATATACAGGGATGGAAAAAAAAATTCAGAGGGAAAGCTGAACACAAAGAAAATATATGTGTAGCAATCTTATTTGCATTTCCACCCTTGATAAGCCATGCTTATGATTATTATCCTCTGTATAGTTATTGTTAACTCTTCGGCATTTTTTTTTAAATTCTTTTTACTTTTTTTTTGATAAATACAAAATAAAGAAAAAAAAAAAAGAAATGGAAACTCTTCCAGCAAAAAGTATCACTGAATACAAAATAAGGATAATTGTGTTAGTCTGACATAGAAGACTAGGCTGAGATCAGCCTCCGTTGTTTGTATGGCTATCTTTGTTAGTATAAAACATTGCACCATTTGGTATCCCCAAATGGAGATAATCATACAGTTTGTATGGGTTGTGGTTACAGCTCAATTGAGTTCTGGATGAAGATCGGCATGAGACTGCAGTTGGATGTGAGCTAGTTACAGATACTGGCATCATGTGTAAGCTTGACTGTAGACATGTTGCCTAGATGAGCTGGCTATGCAATGAGTGGGGAGCCTGGGCTTCCAGCCGCTAGGAAAACTCACTCATCATCCCCATGGACATCTCCACAGGGTTGATCCTCACAGCCAGCCCAGCAGCAGCTTGAGAACTGTTTTCTATAATCTATTCTGGAAAATCACTCAGTGACACCTTTGGTGTCCTATTGATCTTATAAATCAGCTGTGCTTCTCCAGGGGACCACTTAGGAGGCTCACAACCATGATTCTCAATTTCTTCTCCATCCCCTTGGAATAGTTTGTGAGATGTGTGTGGGTGCCATTGTAAGAGGAGTTCCAGACTCCAAGCCAAGCTTATATTTATAAAGTATAGGATATTTGTAATTGTTTGTGTATGCCTGTGTCAGCCATGTTCACAGTGAAATGTTACTTAGAGATACTGGACACTTTTGTTATCATTTTATTTCATAAAAGTATGTGAACTATATTTACCAGGAATACTTTTTATTAAACTTTTTTGACTTTCAAAAAAAAAAAAAAAGTAACATTCTCAACACTTCTTAGTATGACTTTAGGGAGAGTTGGAGACCTCTGACATTCCCTAGTGTCTAGCCAGGGTAGATTCTTGTTATACTCTTTGTATCATTAAATGTGAATATATATCATGGGTATATATGAACATTTATGTGAGAAATTAATTAATATTGTAATTAATTAATATTGTAAATAATTTTGTTTTGTAAATCTACTCAATAATTTCAACACTTGAAAGAATTTTAATTTAAATCTTAGAACAATATTTCTTACTGGCATATAATACATTTACAAATTGTAACTAGTACAATTCTAAATGCACTCACAAGGAATTATAATAATATGTTTCAGAAAATTGATGCCATGCACATTGTGATTTAAATATGCTTAGTGAAATTTCTGTTCTGAAATCACATTACAATTTATATATTGTAACAGAGAAATTATTAATTCTGTGATAAAATAAATAAACCTCATTGCTTTTCCACTTCTGTGTTGAGGCTTAGCCAATAATTAAACTCTGCTAAACTGCAAAATACCTGGAGTATATAATAGTTTTCACAGGAAGCATGTTGACTTTGAGAAGCATTTGGAACTGGGCTCTGGGTGTTGTGATACAGATCTGCCCCTAGGTGTGTTTCCTGAAGTACTGCTTTTGTCCCACCATGCATCTACTTTATGTCTCAAATGTATGGTGAAAGTGGTAGAAGAATTTACCTGCTCCATAATCTTAAACTTTCTCCTGTCTCCTAAATGAGAATGATATTACAATGCAGTCATTTGTTTTGTTTTGTTTTTCACTGTGCCTCTGATGTCACTCTAGAACAGTGATTTTCAGCCTGTGGGTTGGGACACTTTCGCAGGTCACAGATGAGATAACATGCATATTAGTTCTTTATGCTTTGATTCATCACAATAGAAAATTTATAGTTATGTAGTATCAACTAAATATTTTTATTGTTGTCAATCACCAGAACATGGGGCCTGCATTAAATGGTCTTAAGCTTAGGAAGGGTGAGAACCACAGTTCTAGAGCAAATAGATAACATATTCTATCCTCAGAGTAAAAGAAATTGCTTCCTTTCTTGATACTTGGCCTCAAAATAATCTCAGAAGAGTAGTCCGAATAATCTTTATAATGTCATGTAGGTCATGCTATTCTTATTAACCTTCTCTTGGTCATTGTAGTAAAATATAATGGTGAAATCATAAGAAAAGATATTTACTTAGCTCAGTTCGAAGGCTGAATATCCTGTCTGTTTGGCATATGCTTTTGCACGGAACCATGCCATGGAAAATTCAGCAAGAGACTCATGGATGGCAAAAAAGATGCTTCACTAGGAAGGAATTTAGAGAGTTAGGCAGGCCCAGTGTCAGTTTCCTAACAAGCCATACCCACAGGAATGGCACCCAATGATCTATTAGGTTAATGTAGACTTTATCCCTTTAATGGTCTATTACTTGCCAAATTACTATTCTGATAAATATGTTTCTACCATATGGAAACTACGCTGACTCCTCATCCATATACAAGTACAGAGACTTTTCAGCTAACTCCTTTCACTGCTTTCCATCTCACTCATAGTCAACATTTTCAAAATGGCTAAAAATATTGAGAAGGATCTGATTCTGTCACTCATCAGCGGTGTTCTCACCTACCCCTGAGACTTTCTACCAGTTGTTTTCTATTTGTCTGACCCCTTGCCTTGCCTTTGAACTTTTGTAAGGGCTTTTGGTAGGTGCAGGTTTTAGCCATTAAGTTTTTCATGACATCATCTTTAAACAACCAGTATTTCCTGTTCTTTCTACTTTGACCATATTCTCCAATTGCCAAAAAAACTCAAGAGACAGAACATTATCATGTATTTCCACTACTGACATATTAAATTTTTGCACAATGCTTTCTACATAGTAGGTGCTGAAAAAAAGCACATAATATGTATTTACATATTATTATTTTCAATCTTTAAAGGTTCATTAAAATAGAGAATATAAACCTCAGGTTTTTATTGTAGTTCACCTTTAAACTCCTTTGAAATGATATATAAACATTTGATATTTCCTTCAAATATAATCTAACACAGGAGCAATCAGAATTCTTGGCTAAGATATAACATTGAAATCTCTGTGCATTCTTGTAAGTGAGCCCCTTCATGGCTCTGCTACAGAACACTCCACTGACGGCAGTCTTAGATGACAAACTAGACATGGAAATATTACACTTGGTTATTGTCTCTAGGTTCACTCCTTCAGGCCACACTAAGACACATTACTTATCAAGGTAATACTACTTTAGCTGCAGCTGTATTTGGTTTAGAGATAATTAGTGTTTTCCATCTGGCATTTGAGGGAGTGTATTACATTTGCTTTAGGGGCAAAATTAAAAAAAAAATGATCACAATTCTACAATCAAGAAAATTCATCTGACACACAGTATAGAAATGACATACAGCACTTACCCTGTAGTGCTTTAGCAGTTAGAGTGACAGATGAGTAAACGAACTCTGTTTATATGTGCAAGGCAAAACATCAGGAAACAAGGAGTATTGTAGATGACAAGCTGCTTCTTTGTGCATTAATTTACCATGCTTATCAATTGGGCAACTTCTAAATTCAGTTTGAAAAGTAATTTAGTGTGCTTGAATTTATAATGAACAACTTAAAAAGTGATAAGACACTTACCTATTTAGGTAGAAGCAAGAGCACTGGAAAATTAAAGGCATAAATTCTAATCACATCGTTCAAAAGGAAAACGTACTATGCCTTGCAGTTATTAAGCAACACAGATTTAAATTCTCCAGCAAATGCATGCACAAGGCTGTGATGCTCGTTTTACTGTTGTGGAAAAAAAAAAAAAAAAAACCTGTTATACTATCCTTCTACCGTAGAATAGTATAACAACAGCAACAAACAAGGTTACCAAGAACCCCTTGTCTAGGAAAAGGCAGAAAACAAAGGTGTCTTTTTTTGGCAGATGGAACATTATTATATGCTGCAGTAAGTTTGTCATTCCTGCCTGTTATATTTCTGGCATTTCAATAACTCACTAATAAAGCTTCTCCCTGTATTTCTAAAGACATCCTCATAGTAACTAGAAATGCAAGCATGCAATTTAATATGGGAAGTAGCTTTTCCCTGGTTATGTTATACTAAACACAGTACTTTGACAATTTCATATTGATACTAAAAAATAAATAAGGTCAAAATTATCATTTATATTTAAGTGGTTGTCATGGTTGTCTTTAACTGATATTTTGACAAAAACATATAGGTACTGAAAATAGGGAATATCAGCTGATAACATCCATCAGTTTGGTCCATTTTTAAATTGCTCATTGATGTAGGTGGATCTTTCTCACAGTAGGTGATACCACAGGTGAGCCTTCGAAGTAATAGCACCAGTTGAGCCAGCCATTATGCAGTTTTACTCCATATTTTCTGCCTCAGTTCCTGCTTCTGAGTTGCTGCCTTGAGTTTCTGTCCTGTCCTCCTTGATTGATGGACTACAATATGTAAATCAAATAAACCCTTTCCCCACCAAGTTGCTTTTCGTCAGTGTTTCCTATCAGCAACAAAGAAGCAAACTAGAAGCTTTAAATAGGATTACAAAGAAGAAAATTTTTCGTCTTGAAAACTTACTCTTGATATTAAAAATATAGGTCTTATTTCTAAACAAAAAATTCCTGTATAAGCCCTAAACATTTAAATCTAAAATCAATAAAACATAGTAAAGTTTTATGTATTCATAGTCTAGTATAATAAAAATGATCCATTTTTCAAGTGTATTATTGTTTAGTCATTTGAGTTTGAGCCCTAAATTTTTCTATTATAACTAAACATGAACTTTTCAGTACAGTTCAAATACATTGGTACACTTTTTCCAAGCAGTTTAAACATTACTTACTAGATAACTTAAAATGTGAGAATTCTAAATAGCCGATAATACAATGCAGCTCACAATATAAAACATATCTTAAAAATTTGAGATTTTATGCTTCTTTTAAACATATTAATACTACATTGACAGAATTTCACTGCAGATAATTTATTTTTAGACATTAATTAAGCATGTAATTACTAATTTATAGATTCACTCAATCATAAGTTCGTGTGGGAACACCACAAGCTCCAGCTTCTGTTTCTTTTCTCAGGACCATTACTAATGCTACCATGCAATTTGCAACCTGAACTGCACTGGTAGTGCATTTTTTCAACTATTTCAAAAGCACATTGTAGTCATGTGAAGTATTTAAACAACTAAACATTGTGCAATGTGTATTTCTGTATGTACCCATTATGAAGTGCAAAATGTGAAAAATAAACACCATAATGTCAGATTATGGGAGAGTTTGTAAGCAATTCGTTTTTAAATTTTGAAAAAAGAGAAGACATGATTACCTTGATTATAAAATTGAAGACATGAGCACAACAAAATTTTGAGTTATTTGAATTTAATTTTAAAAAAACCTTTATTAATTAATTTACTCAGTTTTGTCATTTAGTTACAGGCTATTCAATGTTGACTGTTCCCTTGAAGCTGACAACAATAGCTTTGTAGAGATCTGAAGCCTTTCTTCTAATTTCAAAAATCTGACTAGGAGAGACTGTAAGCTATAAAAGGATGAGGAAGTGAAATAGCACATTCCACATGGAATGTTACAGAGAAAAAGGGTCTCCATGCATTAGAGTTGTCAGGGTAGCAGGTTTGTACAGGACTACTTTAACTCAACTCAAAAGCAGTGCTTGTTCTTCAGGGGAAAGAACTTTGCTAGCTTGTCTGCCATTTTTTGTTGTTTTGTTTGATTGGTTGGTTGGTTTGTTGCTTTGTTTGTTTGCTGTAGTTACTCATAAAGTTATGATTTATTTGTCAAACTAAGAAACTCCTAGATACAAACAATCCTCAGCTACCTCATTTTCTTGTTCAGTTTTCTTCACAATTATTCTACCTATTCACTGGATGCTCATTTTTCTCACAAACAGACTTAGTAATGCACAAACATTCTTACAATGTGAAGCCAAAACATCTTCATGAAATCAATAAGTTGAACAAGTTTGCACACCAACTGAAATACTTAACAGCTTCCCACCCATTATCAAGGACTCATTAGAACTCCCTAATGTACCACAGCCCAAAGCATGCATGCTTCTTCTGGGTCTCTAGTTTTCCTGCCAGTAGCAGTGTCTAACACCTCATTTTGTGGACATGGGAAATGTAAGTCACCAAATTAGCAAAGCTGACTCCATTTAGGAACAGCAATCTGAGGCCCAGAGCAGCTTGACTTCACAGATTCTATCACAGGCATAATGAAAACTCTTGAAGGCAGCACCTGGTGGTTCCAGGAAGAGCCCATGAGCAGACCACTTAGGAAGGAGCCAGCAACTAAGGGGAAATATTGACATTCCAAACATTACCTCCCTCGGAAGGAGATGTTAACAATGGAACAGATAGTCTCCAGGTACACATCTGTTGACCTGCTGATATAGGTAAACCTTAATGACCAATGTTAATTGTTGAAAAATCCCTAGAATTCAAAGCAGCCAATGAATTCATCACAGGTACCCCTAGCATGGACCAATTCCAAGACTGTATCATCATAGTTCTGAAGCCAATTGAGCCACTCATCCTCTAGCAATAACAACCCTTGCCTCATGCTGCTCAGGGTCAGTCCTACTTCATCACTGTATGAGATGGATAAAGTGACCCAAGATAGCTTGTCAGCAGAGAAACGCTTTGTTGTTGCATTGGACCCAGGCTCTTGGTGGTTGTTTTGGGGGTCTGGACTTTGGACACAGCAGTAATAGGTTCATTATCTGTTTCTGAATGGTTTATATTTTATATAGTTAATTATTTCTTGTATTTCAACAGTTTTAACATGTTTGAGGCACTATTCCCTCTTTCCAATTATTATATTATGTTATACATGACTTACTGTATTTTGTTTGTTTTCTTAAATTATGTGTGCTCTACATCTTTTTTATTTAATTTAGACAAGAGAAAGGGCTATACATAGGAAATAGGACAAGTTGTTCTAATTTGCATATGACAAGAGCTTATCATGTGCTTATTTGTAAGACACCCAAAACATTCTTATAACTTGTAAAGACATCCAGCAAAATAAGACCATACATAATTAATATACAGGAGTCAGGATCTTTTCTATACACAAGCAGTGAACATGTTAAAAAATAAATCAGTAAAATAATCACACTCTGGGAAAAAGCCTAAAAATATGGAAAATTTTTCTATAGTAAATTTTAAAACACACACAAAAGACATTGCAGAAAATAGTTTGACTTGGAATGAGTCCCTATGCTCATGAATTGATAGAGTTCTCATTTGAAAAAAGTCTGTACTGTACAAAGAATTTATAGGCTCAATGCAAGTCCCAACACAATTCCAGTGGCATTGATCACAAAAAAAAAAAAATATGTGAAAAAAGCTCAAAATTCACAGAGAAGCTCAAAAGGCCTGAGATAGACAGACTATCATGCTAAAGGCATTAAAATAGCTGAATTACTTTGCACTTCAGAGCCAGTATAACCAATAGATATAGTGTGGGCACAAATAGACAGGAATCATGTGAAACAAAACACAGAACCCTTAAAGTGAACTCATATCTCTACAGATATGTGAATATTAATAAAGGAGACATACACAGGATGGAAAGAAGGTAATCTTTTCAATAAGCAGATCACAGGTAACTATTCATCCAGTGGATGGTTATAAAAATTAGGACTCTAACAGTAATTCAGCACAAATATCAAATGAAAGAAGATCAAGTTAGTTTATGAAATATATACCACCTAAAGCCTTAAAACAGCTCTAGCAAAAAAAAAAAAAAAAAGAAGATATGCATAGAGAATCTTGTTTTTACTCTGATATGTATATATTTGTCTCTGTGTGTTATCCTAAGGAGGTGAGAGAGGTCAACTTCTTGGAACTGCAATTTCAGGCAGTTGTGAACTGCCTGATGTGGGTGCTGGGGATTGAACTTGGGTCTTCTGCCTGAACAATTGTGGTAATATATTTTATATTTAAAAAATTTGACACAAAAAGGGGATATGTCATGATATATTTTATATTTAATAAAATCAAATTGGCATATGAGAGGACAGAATGACCAATAGTCAAGCATAGAGAGAAGGTTAGAGAGTGGTAACTCATGCCTTTAATCCCAGCATGAAAATGACAAGTGGTATCTCTCGCCTTTAATCTCATAACTCAAGAGACAGAGATCTTTCTTTGTTTCTGTGAGTTCAAGACCTAACTACCAAACAGTAGTAGCCTCACACGTTTAATCCTAACTCTAGGATTATGATGCAGAGTTGAACCCAGAAGTTAAACAACTTGGCAAAGGAGATATTTAAGGCAGGTATAGGCAGACATTATGGTATTCTTTAGGAGTGACCAACCAAGCTGAGGTCTCTTGAAGATAGCTTTTACCCTGAGAAGTTGGCTAGGTAAGAATTGACTGTGGTTTATTTCTTCTCTGATATTCCATGCTAATTTTGTTACATATAAAATATATCATCACAAACAACATGTGCTCTTAAACACTGAGCCCCTTCTCCAGTCTCTAAATGTGAATGTTATAGATAGATCAAGAAATATAAATAATTACATATCTTATGCTCCAAAAAGACCCATAACTTGAGTGGGATGGAGAGCCTGCAGAATGGTATAAAACCTTAACTATATATTCATTTGATAGGGGTTTAATACACAGTTTATACAAACAACTGAAAATGTATAAATGTCAAAATAAAACTAATTTAATTGTTATAATCAATAAACAACCCTATTTCTTTTTCCCTTACTGCACCTCTCAAGAAGGTTCCTTGGCTTGTTGTTGAATTCCAGAGATCTGAGAAAAGGATGTATGCTAGCCAGCAATATGTTTTCTGGTCTTTGGTTGCATCTTCCTTTATTGAGAACATTTATACAGTGGAAACTCAGAATGCTTGCACCATTGCTGACATTTTAGTGGTAAACATTTATATGCATTTTTGTATGTATATGTATGTGAGATGTTTTTCCAAGATGCAGAAATGAGTATCTATTTTAAAACTTCCTTAACTAGATTGATATTTAAAATGCTTCTATATTATTTTGTAAAATGATACCACATTGTCATTATTCTGTATTTTTTCAATGTAAGGATATACTAAAATTATTTTTAGACATATTAGTAATTGACTTTTTACTCCTTCATCTCTATTGTTTTATTGATTTCTGTGCCCATTATTTAAATGTACAATGTCTGACTTTCATATACAACCTGTAGAAATGACTCTTACAGCTTTATTTTTTTATAATTTATATTTTTTATGTTCAGAATGTTTCTTTTCTATGCTCCTAAAATAAACATCAGCCTTCTACAAGGCTGATCATTGCCAATTTTCTATTTCCTTCCAGTAGTAGAAAAGTATTATTTTTCTACTTAAGGCCATCTTGGGGAACAGAGATGTCTGTGGATCTAATGCATTTGGGGTCTGTGTTGATGATGCCCATGGCCCATGTTAGCACAGAGGGTCATTGAAATTATGCTGTGCTAAGCTGAGCCAGCTGCACCTTTCACTGGTTTTGGGATAGCTGGCCATGCCCCTCTGTGGATACTGCAGCTGGAAAGCTGACCCTGATCTTCACGGGACATCTGATTCCCTTCAATCCTCACCCCTCCACTCTACCCAGCACCATAGTGCTTGGGAAAGATGCCCCACCCATCACCACAGGCATGCACTTCACTTGGGCAGCTCACTGGAGTTGACTCTCTATGGGAGATTCAGGTGAGCTGGCCTGAGGGCATGAGAGCAGCAGAGCTGACCCTGCTCCCGCATATGCCTTGGCACAGGTGGCAAACGTTAGAGCTCATCTTATGGGGAGCAGGTGAGTACATCATTATGACAGGAGAGCTGACACCACCTTTTGTCCCCAACAGCAATCAGGAAGCAGAGCCCTACAAATCACATACACAAAAGAATAAAACAGACAATACAAACAAACAAAACCCTGGTAGAGCTCTCCTTGGTGGTGTGACTGTGGGTGAGTAGGAGCTGAGGAACTGAAATCAGAACATTCTCAGCTCCTTGCTGTAGGCTGGATTGGGTGAGCTAACAGAGGCAGTCAGTGCTAGAGAGGTCAAGCAGGTACTGATGATAAGAGAAAGCTGGCAGGCTGAACAACCCAGCTACCATCCAGGCCCTGAACCAGGGCTCTGGGTTGGCCCATCCCAATATCTGCCACATCTGTGAACTGTTAGAGCAGGTCCCTTTAAAAGAGACAAACCTACATATCCAAAACAGCAGGATCTACATGACCCAGGACAACACCAGAATAACCAAGATGAGCCCCATTGAGAGCCCATTATCGATAAAGGAAAAGCAGGAAGCCTGACCAGTGATTCTTGGCACTGAACACTTAACAAGATAAATGGACTAAAAGAAAACTGTGTGCCTCAGCAGGCCATGCTGCAGCTTCCACAACACGATGAGATTTGTTGTTGTTGCTTAGTGTTTAGCTTTTCTTTTAAGTTTTGTTTTGTTTTGGGAGGGAGGTTGTAAGGAGAGAGGGCAGATGGGAAGTGACTGGAAGAATAGTGGGATCAGATTGCATAATGTGAAAGAAAGAATCAAGAAAAGATTTTTAATATATATATATATATATATATATATATATATATATATATAAAGAAAGAAAGTTATCTTAATTTACAAGTTTCAGTATGATTATTTGTTTGAGTTTACTCTATATGTTTATGTGTTTTTATGGGTTTGATGCTAGAGATAAGTTAAAGCAGTATTAGTTTTATTTTTTCTATGAATTATAGGTTGTCAAATATTCACATTTTTTCTACCATTTCTATTTCTTCAAATTATTTAATGTGCTGTCTTTTAAGGATTTGTTTTTGTTTGTTTTCATGTATGTGCATATGTGTGTATATGTGTGTGTGTGTATGTGGGAATTCACATATGTGTGGAAACCTGGAAAGGCCATAGTGTTCCATCATCTGGAGCTAGAGTTTCAGGCAGATTTGAATAATATGAGTTGGTGTTAGGGTGAGAACTTGTATCTTCTATCACAATACGAAGTGTTTACAATTGATCCATGCTCTATGCCCTGCTCCACATCTCAATGCTAATCCATTGCTGACTCTGTAGAGACAAATATGAAATCAAGTACTAATATATGGGTTGTTTACATGTGAATTCTGGTTTTATTTGTCTATGATCATATTCCAATAGTTTCTGTCTTTTTCTATCCATTCTTACTGTATTTATTTATTGTTTAAATATGTATGTATATGTGTGTAGGAAAAGGATTATATGACCCATGAGAGCAGAGCAAATGCCATCTTCTAGAGATAGTTCTCCCTTTTACAAAGAAGATTGTGGGGTTTCAATCAAGTCATCAGGGTTGGAAGAAAATGCTTTTTCCCACTGAGCCCTATTAATGGAACATATTACTATTTTATATTACCCTTACTTAGCATATCTTTTATGCTATTATCTTCAAGTCTATAACTTCCTTTTTCCTCCCTGTGTTACTATAGCTCTATAGTATAACTTGAAATCAGGGATGGTGATGCCTCCTGAGGTTCTTTCTTGAGCAAAATTGTTTTGGCAAACCTGGCTTTCCTGTTATTCCAAATGAAGTTATCAATCTCCCCAAGGATCCAGCAATAACACTTCTGGGTTTATACCCTAAAGATGCACATTCACACTCCAAAGACATTAGCTCAACTATGTTCATAGCAGCATTATTAGTAATAGCAAGAACCTGGAAGCAACCTAGATGCCCCTCAACTGAAAAATGGATAAACAAACTGTGGTACATCTACACAATGGAGTACTACTCAGCAGTAAGAAAAAATGATATCCTAAAATTTGCAGGCAAATGGATGGATTTGGAGAATATCCTCCTGAGCGAGGTCTCACAAACCCAGAACGATAAGCAGGGGATGTACTCACTCATTAGTGCAATCTAAACAAAAAATCAAAAAGCTAAGCCTGCCCAAGCTGCAAACCACATCCACTGAACAGCTTGGGATCTGATACATCCTGGACTGACACCTTGGATCTCACTTTCTCTGCCAGGAGAGGATACTGAACTAAGCCCTATTGGGAAATTGGGACCTTGGGACTTCCTACCCTTGCTGGGGAGGAGATGGGGAGATGTGGAGAAGAGAGAGACTTGTGGGAGTGAGAGGGAGAAGGGACCTTGAACAAGGATATACATGGACAGAAAATGTGACTTTATTCATGATAATAAAAAAGATGCAAAAAATATATTTCAACATAGCTTCATAAGTTTCAATGCAGAATTTTAAGGATTTCATCCATACATTGTGTTGTTTCAATATTAATTAGCAATTTTATTTCTTTATAAATGATATGCTTTGATATTGCATTTTTGTTTCTTGATATGTAAGGAAGAGTAAAATGTCTGTGGCTTCATACTGCCAATTTGTTAAATTTTCACATTTTATTAATCAGCAAAGAGATATATTTAGATACTATAGACATTATTATTCTTTGATAATAATAATAGTCTCATTAACTGTTAATCTTTCAAAATGAATGTAAATTTGAAAATTTTGCCCCTGTCCAGTCATATGAAATCACCTAAAACACATAGATTCTATATTGTAAAATAGTTTTAACTTGTACTGCGAGTCAGTACTCCTAAGGAATTGTTGAAATGTACAATTTGATTTTCATATCTAATTACCATGAACTGATAAACCTTGCAAGTGTCAGCTGATGCTAATGGCTACAGGCCAGGAACAACAACAGGAAACATTCTTGCTTCAATAATATACAGTATTCTGAGACTTCATTAGAGGAATTTCAAATAATCTTCAATTGCCCATGCTGAAAAATAAGTACAGAGAAATTTGTAAAAAAGAAAAAAAAGTTGAATATTGAAAATTTTTGAAGCACTGCATTGGAATTTTTAGTACAGGAATTCTGATTTAGTATAATTTTCATGAACAAGATCAACAAATTACCAGATCCATTTTCTCCAGAAAAACAAGGTTAATTAAAGCCATGAATATGGCACTGCATTCCTGCCTACCACCAGACAAGACAAGACAAGACTGTTCAATCATGTTTTAGGGATGGATGAAAACAATTTACGTTATGGTTCACTGGAAAAGTGTAGTTATGAAAGGGTGAAAAGTTGTCAGAGTCAACTTCAGTTGTCAAATGACATACCTAAGAAGAGGGAACCTCAGTGGAAGAATTACTTAGATCATATTTGCCTGGGGCTGAGTGTGTGGAGATTTTTCATATTTGCTAATTGATCTAGAGCCCATCCACTGTTGGAAATCCCATTCCTAGGCAGGTGGGCCAGAGCTGTATGAGAAAACTGGCTTAGGAAGCAAGCAGGGGTAAGCAGCTGTGATCTACAGTGTCTACATTGTTTGTTCTTTTCAACTTTGAATTCCTGCATGGCTTCCATCTATGACAGAGTATAACCAGTAAGCTGAAATAAATTGTTTCTACTGGAAGCTGTTTTGGTCAGAGTATTTTATCACTGCAGCAAAAAGCAAATTGCAACAAATATAATTCTTACATTAATATTTATATAAAGCCAAGAGCCACAATTACCTGGGGAGGACAAATCTTAGAGTTCATCGAGGTTTAAAGTGAACAAGTTAATCCCATAACTCAGACATTGTCTCGCTGGTTTATTTTATTGTGTTTCATCAACCCTAAAATTCATTAAAAGCACACTGCATGCAGCCTACTAGTTGTACACAGACTGCTGACTGTTTCCTAATACAAATCATCAGATTCAAAATCAGATAAAATAGAAGTTTTGCCTAATTTTCCCCTTGAGATTGGATAGTGTAATTGGCCAATTTATCACAAATATCAGGAGATTCTATTGAATAAAACAAACAAACCAGGACAATATTTCTTTTTCAAAGAGATGGAAAGGGATTTGTTTTTATGTCATCAAAGTCTTTGTATTGACAAAATGACTAGAATTACTTTGTTACTTTATGAAAGGAGTCTAATTAATTTTTAGTCCTCTCACATGAGGATAGATGTTAATTTCTGGCGTGCTTATTCTGCCTACAAAAGTAGTAAATCATTAAGACAGAAAATAGCAAACCAAGGGGAAATATCCAGTTCTTTCCATTTACTGGATTAGAGAAAACATATCTTAAACATAATTAGATTATTATATATATATGTATGTATCAGGTGCATAAAAAAGAAAATAAAAATAATGCCACTATTATGAATGTATCAAGGTTTGTGTTTTAGAACAAAGTCTGCATCTATTTGGTTGGGTTGACTGACATTACTGTTCTAAGTGAGACTATTCTTTGGGTAAATGAGAAGTGAGACTTGTCTATAGCAACATTCACATGAACCTCCTTTATGTAATAAATAATTTAATTCACTGTCTTTCAACCTTCTGACTCCTCAGAAAATCTTCCAGGCAGTTATATGTTTACATAATTTAAATACAAGACAAATTGAAATATGATAATAAGTTAAACCTTTTGCTTTAAGGACCCTCTTCTTTCCATGGCTTTTTGTTGACATTTCAAAACAGGGTTCTTTATCAATAACAATGCAAGAATCTTTTATTGGTTGTTACAGTTCTCCAACCCAAAAATTATAGGAAAATTAATTAAAATAACAACCAAACACATGGATAAAAGTATAATCTAATGATTTAATATATATAATATTAAATGTGGTTTATTAGTGCTGTTACAATATACTACTGAGTTAAAGTTTTAAATTGAGTATTAGCTTAAAAGCATAAAACAAAAATTTAGAAATGAGATTTATTGCTAGCACTGTGAGTTTCCCTAACTTTTTTTAGGATACACTATCTGAATTATACACACTGGACTGATAAACTTGGTAAATTGTTTTAAAACTATATAGACCAAGTGAGAAGCATATTAAGACTCACATTAAATGTTCTGGTATCTGGATGGCATTTCTCCTCAGAGAGTGTACACAGATAAGATTGTACACAAACACACACACATACACACATTTATATATATGCATATGCATCATATACATATGACAGAATCAGACTCAAGAACTGATGGAATCTTAATATTTATAAATCAATAATAGACATTTCACAGTCAGCATAAATTCTGAACATCCAGGACATTATCTCTCTGTTTTGGTAAACTATGGAACACTGTTATAGAGTTATGTACATCTTGTATTGTCAACATGGGGAAAAATATTCCCATGTTGCTTTCCTATCAATTGTAGATTGCAAACATAATAAAAATTTTAGATAACACTGTTTTTGACAATAACTGATACTTTTGTTTTCTTGATACTCTTTAGTTAAAATATTTCAATGAATTAATTTCCAGTCTTAAAGAAAATACTGACAGTGGCAAATAAATTATTGTAGAAATCTATAAAGCACAGAAGCATTTTCTTTCTTCTGCTGATATGTAATTACGTTTTACTGTATTGAAAGTAGAGCTTACTGGTTAATATAGGCAAGTACTCAACTACTGAATTACATGCCTAGCCCTCCTTTTAATTTTTTTTTGTGTCAAGATCTCACTAAGTGTACCTGGAGAGCATCAAAATCAGAGTGTATTTCAGTCTATCTGCAAAGTTGCATCTCTCTGCTGCAGCTCCTGGAATAGCTAGAATAACAAGCTTGAGACTGAATGCTGTAAAAATAATACCTTTGAAGAAAAAAATGCATTCTTGACTTTCTGCTTCTAGGCTCTACTTTTGCTATAAGAAGTGAAAGCATAATCTATCTATGTCTGAAAATCACCTTATACTTTGTCTTTGTAGGACTAAGTAAGGCTGGAAATGAAATCTAAGGATTTGCCTTTCAAGGAGAATGTGACAGTGGATTATCCCCATGGTGGCATAAAGCTACAGTTTATCTTTTGTTTGTCCACCATCTTTTCTAGAAACTTGCACTTATTTGAAATTTGAAGCAAGATAAGAATGACTTACTGAGAATAGGTATTAAGGCTGCCTAGCTAAATATAAATAGAATTATGGGTTAACTTAAAGTGTAAAAGTTAGATACTAATAAACCTGAGCTAATGGCTGAACATTTATAAGTAATATTATGCCTCTAAGTTCATTATTGATGAAGGGTATTTGAGAGTTGCTGGTGTCACAGAAAACGTACAACAACATGTGTCATCCAATGTGAGGCAAGAATTTCCAGGTAAAAGCTGACAAAATCTTAAAAAGTTATTCTAAACACAAAAGAATATAGTTAGGCATGGCTTCTTAGAAACAGCATTTTCTTGGGTAGTTTGTGTTTGCTAGAAGCAAACAGAGGCAATGTTTCTTTAAGAGATAGCTTCCTTAAATGCCTTCAGATCCCAAGCTGTTCAGTGGTTGTGCTTTGCAGCTTGAATGTTCTTTTCTTTTGCTTTTCTTCTCTTTCTTTTTTTTAATTGTTCTAATGAGTGAGTACATCTCCTGCTTATCTTTCTAGGTGTGTGAAGGAAGAAAAAATAGAGAAGATCTTCCTAGCTAATTAGGAGCATAAGAAGTTACAACCAAGAAGACATACATGAGAACAAATTATGAAAGGAGATGATTAAACAATAAAGAAGGAGAAAAAAAAGAGATGGCTATCTTAATAGATGGAAATATGGGGTTGGAAAAAGACCAGGTGCTAGGGAAACCTCCAGGAACTCACAGGATGTCCCTGCCTTGGTCTCCAAACAATGAAAATGAAGGTGTTGCTTAAACAGGACTTCCTCCACCATGATCAAACAGATATCCACCCTAAGTGCCATTACAGAACTTATACCCGACAATGAATAGAAGTAGAGGCAGGGACACATAACTGAGCACTGGGCTGAGTCCCTGATCCAGCTGATAGCAGCAGAGGAGACTCTATATGAGCAAGGAGATAGGGACTGTGAGGAAAATTTTCACAGTGATGGCTGGCTAGAGCTCTAGGAAGTTCACTGAATCAAGAACAGTCACCTGGGAAACATTAGGAAAAGGAACTAAGAAAGCCTTTCAAGGATAGGCAACTGTCCACCAGCATGGGCAGTATGTGAAGCCTCACGGGGAGGGACCAGACTGTGTTTCTGTGCATGGACTAGCATCTTGGGGCCCATTCCCTCCAGAGGAACACCTAACCCAGACTTGATATTAGGATGAGGAAATCGGCCTTGCCTAGAGTGGATGCTGTGCCAATCTACCTTGGGACTTCTTGACCTTACCGCGGAGGGAATAAGGGCTGAGGAAGAGGTAGGGTGAAGACTGACTGGGAGGGGTCGATAGGAGAAAGGGAGTACATGTATAAAAAATGAGACTTTATTTTATAAAATAAAAAAAAATAAATAAATGTAACCAAGACAGACAGAGAGAGAGAGAGAGAGAGAGAGAGAGAGAGAGAGAGAGAGAGAGAGAGAGAGAGAGAGAGATTCCTGACTCAGTGTCAGCAACAAAAGCAGCAGGGTTCTTTTAAAGAGACCCTGCTGTCAGATACTTAAATGCAGTTTATCAGCAGTGGGTGGCATGCTACTCAGTGGTTGTGTGGACTCAAAAACTTCCCAGACTTGGAACAGTAAATATGGCTTTCAGAGTTGGCTGTAAACCTGCCTCCTTCCTGAGACTAGCTTCTCAAGGTGTCAAGGAATGGGGAGGAACCACCTGCCCAAGCCACTGTTATATATTTCGAAAACATCTTGATGTCAAATTTTAAGTTAAAACATATGTTACTTTGGAGGAAAGATTTTGGTTTTATTTCTACAGAAAATGAGAGGCTGTGGTTTCAATCCAGGTTAAAGAAAATAGGATTTGATTGAGAAAAACCCCCTACAAAATCTCCAATGCAAACAGATGTCTCAGATAATGCAACCTTTTAAAGTTTCTCTTTTGCATTTTTCTCTGTGTTCTGGATCTAGAACAGCTTCAAGGCTACTAGCTTATATGATCCAGCCCCACAGATTTCTCCATTAAGAAATGGACCATAATCCTAAATTATTTCCTGGTCTCTATAAGACTACCAGTGGCCCTATTCAGCAGAAAGTAGTCTAGAGATAAGTAAGTTCACATTCTCATAATGTAGATTTATAGATGTTTATCTCTGTTGAGATGGAATGAGCAGCATTAATGGGCTTTCTTGTAAATGGGGAGATCATAAGAGTACATATAAAACTGAGAGGACAGATAATTGAGTTTGATGGGATGCATGATGTAAAATCACCAAATAATAAATAAAACTTTTAAAAAATCAAAAAGAAAAAAATTTAAAAATTACAAAAACATGTAATGTTTGTATAAAATGCATGGTATAAAAAAACACATAGAATAAATTTTATACCATGTAAGTTTTTAAATGTTTTATTATGAATAAAGTCATATTTTTTTATCAATGTATACTCTTGGTCAAACTCCCTTCCCTCTCCCACCCCTTCCAGTCTCTCTTCTCCTCATCTCCTTATCTCCTCCCCAGCACAGGCAGGAGGTCCGAAAGTCCTAAAGTGGTTTAGTTCAGCATCCACTCCTGGCAGATTCGCTTTCAATGCCCCAAAATCAAGACTGGGTCAGGTGTTCCTCTGGAGAGAATGGGCACCAAGGTGCCAGTCCAAGGTGTTTCAGATCCCAAGCTATTCCGTGTTTGTGGTTTGAAGCTTGGACATGCTTTGCTCTTTGCTTTTTTATTTCAGGTACGCTAATGAGTGAGTAAATCCCTTGCTTATCTTTCTGAGCCAGTGATACCTCACCCAGGAGGATATTCTCCAAATCCATTCGTTTGCCTGCAAATTTTAGGATATCATTTTTTCTTACTGCTGATTAGTACTTCCTTTTTGTAGATGTTCCACACTTTGTTAATCCATTCTTCAGTTGAGGGGCATCTAGGTTTTTGCTATTACAAGTAATGCTGCTATGAACATAGTTGAGCTAATGCCTTCAGAGTGCAAATGTGCATCTTTAGGGTATATGTCCAGTGGTGGTATTCCTGGATCCTTTGGGAGATGGATTCCCAGTTTTCTGAGTAACTGCCATACTGCATTCCAGAGTGGCTGAACAAGCTTACACTCCCACCAACAATGGAGGAGTGTTCCCCTTGCTCCACAATTTTAATCTTCTTGATTTTTTTAAATTTTATTTATTACTTGGTGATTTTATATGTTAAACTACCAACTACTATATTTAACTTCAAATTTTGAAATTATAGCATAGTTTGTATATAGCTTCCTCTATACATAAAACATGTAAAATAGTAAGAATAAGAAAAATTCATTCTTTTCTTTTAATACATTATCTTTGTGTCTGTGCTGTGCTAACAAACAAGTACAAGAATGTCTGAGCTGATACACATCACTAAATCTGATAATGTCACTGTATCTTTGACATACTCACTTAAAGCCCAGGATGAAAGCGAAGTGTAATTTTGATCATGGGTCTCTGGCACAGAGCCATCCACAGGATAAAGGGCATATACTAAAATGCCCCTAGTTGTCTATGCTCTTTGGGCTCCTACCAGAAGACTGTCTCTGCTCTACCAGGCCTTTTAATGATGGAGTTCTTCCCTACCACTGGACCAGAAACAATGGAGTGAGAAGACTTTAACTGGAACATCTGAAATCCTGAGCTAAATAAATCATCTTCCTTTTAAGTCATTCATGTCAGATATTTATCATGGAAAGTAAAAATTTATCACTGGAAGTGAATATGACTAACACATCATTACTTTTATTGAGAAAGAGTGGAAGCCAATGGGGTGTGTAGGTGTAGTGCTTAGGCCTTCTCACTTAAACTTTTGAATTTGAAAATACTGCTAAAGCAAATTCTCACCCTAAACTAGTCTGCATCAAGTTTCATCTTACCTCAACATTACAGCAAAGGTTGACTAAAGACATTGGACACTGCAACTATACACATACATTGGAGAGAGCAAGATAATGTGTGCTTTTCCCTAAAATTTTCCTTCTCCTTGTCATCCCCAGCCAGTGAAGTTACAAGATATTGCTAAGGCAATGAGCCTGAAAGAGTAGAAATAACATGAAGGAATATAGTTTCACAAAACATTGTGCAGATTCATTTTAAAAGGAAGGAAATAAGGAACTATCAATTGTCATGTCATTACATGTGACTCTTTTACCATATCCCCAAACTCTTTCCTACACAAATATTCCTAAATTTAGAAAACATAGACCTACAAATGAAAAGAAGCATACACTGGGTATAGTCACTGTCTTTTCTGATTATCTACACTTCCTATCTACAGATAATTTTCCCGCAAATTTAGTTACACCCTTGGGAAGGTGACTAAGGCAGAAATATGTAGCAGATAACCACTAATTGATTGTTTAGTGCTTTTTATCTTTGATTCAGGAGGGTCTTAAATTGGCCAGACATTAAATACAATCCCACTGCTGCTTACTTAATCTGAGATAATAAAACAATGTGGGACTAAGTGTAATTCAGATGTTGGCTAATACTTGGGAAGTTCAGAAGGAGCTTTGTGCTTCTCTTGAGAAGTGGAAGCTTAGTGTCTCAAGGTCTGCAGGGGAGGACCAATGGGTGTAGACGAGGTCCTCATCAAATAGAAAACTGAGAACTTGATTGGTATTTTAAAAGTGAAAATAATTTGACAGATGGTAAATAAAAATATTAGATTCACCCACTCTTCAGTGTTTTCGGTACATTAAGAACTTGGAAACTAAATTAATTGCTGTATACTTATATAGCAATTAAGATTTAGAGATTTTCATAAAATAGTATAAAAATTCTATAAGCTTATATATCCTTACTTTTAAAAATAACTTTCATAACTTTTGTTTTATTTATTCTTTATGTTGTTCATGTCATGCATTTTCATCCCATTCATTTCCCCATCTCTTCAGATCTCCACTCTGCCTTTGCAAAACCTGTCTGAGGTTTTAAAAAAAAACACTTAAAAAAAACAAAAAAAGAAAACCATTTACTTACTGGAACATAATTAAACTTTCTGTGGCCAGCCCCTTAAAGAAAATGAGTCCTTTCATACCAATACCTCTGCCAGGGTCTATCAATGCAGAAATGAAGAACTGTGTCATTTAGCTATGTATTAGCCTTGAGCTCTGGTATACAATGACATCAATTTTTTAAATCCACTAGTGAGTGAATAAATCCCTTGCTTCTCTTTCTGGGTTTAGGATACCTCTCTCAGGAGGATATTTTCCAATTCCATGCATTTGCTTGTAAATTTTAGGTTATCATTTTTTCTTACTGCTCAGTTGTGTAGATGTACCACACAGTTTGTTAATCCATTCATCAGTTGAGGGGTATCTAGGTTGTTTCCAGGTTCTTGCTATTACAAATAATGCTGCTATGAACTAACAGTTTTGGGGTGCAAGTGTGATTCTTTAGGATATATGCCTAAAAGTGGTATTGCTGGATCCTTGGGGAGAGTGATTCCCAGTTTTCTAAGAAACCACCTTACTGCATTCCAGAGTGGCTGAACAAGCTTACACTCCAACCAACAATGGAGGAGTTTTCCCCTTGCTCCGCATCCTTTCCAGCATAGGCTGTCATCTGTGTTTTCAATCTTAGTCATTGTGTCAGGTGTAAGGTGGTATGTCCAAGTTATTTTATTTGCATTTCTCTGATGGCTAAAGATGTTCAGCCCTTCTTCAAGTGCCTTTCAGCCATTTGTAATTCTTTTGCTGAAAATTTCCTTTTTAGTTCTGAACACTATTTTTTAACTGAGTTATTTAGGGTTTTGTACTCTACTTTCTTGAGTTCTCTATATATTTTAGAGATCAATCTTCTGTCATTTGTAGGGTTAGTAAAAATCTTTTCCCATTCTGTAGTCTGTCATTTTGTCCTATTGACTGTGTCCTTCGCTTTACAGAAGCTTCTCTGTTTCAGGAGACCCCACTTATTAATTGATGTTCTTAGTGTCTGTGCTACTGGTGTTATATTTAGAAGTGGTTACCTGCGCCAGTGCATTGGAGGGTTGGAGGGTATTTCCCACTTTCTTTTCTATCAAGTCCAGTATAGCTGGGTCTATGTTGAGGTCTTCGTTATACTTGGATTTGAATGGGCTCTTTTGTAAATGAGGAGTTCTTAAGAGTGCGTATGATACTAAGAGAAATGGTAACTGAGTTTGATAGGGTGCATGAAGTAAAATCACCAAATAATAAATAAAAATATTCTGATAAAAAATAAGAAAAGAAGAAAGATGATCTGATCTTTGAGCAGACTCTTCAAAGTAATATATAAGTAGCCCCAGGCCATATTGGATTTGACTTGCTCTTGATAACTTGATAATGCTGTACAAAACTCTAGAAAGGAATTCAATAAAGCAAATGTTTTTATTTTTATAATGTAAAACAAGAAAAATCTTATCATGGAAGCTGTAGTGTGATATAGTCAGTCCCATAGTAAATTCTTCAGTTCATTCATTTTAATTGAACATGTCCATTGCAGAGTCACTGATCTGATTCAAGGCCTCTGATTTCTGCTATACTAACTGAAGCTGGTCCCTCACTGGGTCTCTTCTTGAACATCTTGTTGCTTTGTGTCACAGAGATCTTGCAGTCTTGGGTCTGCAAAATAAGCCCCATTCACATGCTCTAGCAGATAATGGATAGGGTGCATGCTGAGGTGGGCCAAGTATAACCCTAGTTTTGGGCCTGGGTAGTTCTAGTGTTGGAGAGCCAGCCAGCCCTCCTAAGTCCTTCTTACCAGAATGATTGCTCCAGCTAGTTGTTAAGCAGAGAAATAACCTGGTGATATTTTTTAACATTAATTTTCTGTCTTATGGAATGATCAAACTAGCTAAACCCACCTGATGATACGTGGTGGCCTGAAGACTAATTACAGTACTGGTATGACAGGTGGATTCTGTTATCAGAGAGTCACATGTAAAAATTATACCCACTAATATATGCCATATTTATTTCTTGAAAAAATTAATTAAACATTTATTAACTGTAGAGAAGTCTAAAACAAAAACAAAGATTCTCACAGGGTGTGCCAACAGTCAAAACTTTGTCTCCAAACAGTTTGCTAGTAAATTCTATTTAATTCTGGGGTGTATGATTGAGCACTAGGTTTTCTCTGAACATATTTTTAGCCTAATAGAAAGTAGTTCACCTAGATTTGTATTTTTTTTTCATTTTAGCTTTCTTGACCCAATGCTACAAATATTCTCCCAGTGATTCCTGTTTTATTATTTTTATTACAAAAAATTTGCATGTGTTAAAGATGATTCTAAATTGACTGCTTATTTCCTTAGTGTTCTGTTAATGACCACTCATTCTCAATTATTCATTTTTTTTTCCTGGCTCATTGGTGCTTCCATGTTTTCAAACAGCAAATATGGGTCCAGCAGACAGCAGCTGTCGGCATTGACACTGGATTCTTTCAGAAGAAATTTCTTCTGGTTTGTTTCCTGTGATTGGTTCCTTTTCTTCTGTCACTAACAAGGCATATCTCCTTTTCTGGAATGATTTGCTTGTATTTTTATTATTTTAGCCTATTTATATTCCTCTCTCTAACTTGCTATGGGCATACTCACCTTAAGATTTTTGGAATAAGAACAGGCACTGTGGATAAACTACTTCATTATGACTTTCTGGTGTAATTTCGTCTCCTTTTTTCCCACTATCTCTGTCCACACTTCTTATGCCTGCTGTAGCCTTTATATTTCTAAAAAATACAGTTGTTTTTGCAAACTCTTTGCTTATATTACTTCAATGATTTTACTAAAGTCATCCAGTTCAAATTTCTTAATGACATTCATGTTGTAAATTGTGTTTTTCTGACTTTACTTTCTCTTCCTTGTTATGTATCATTCTCCATATTTTCATTTATTCTTTTCAGAATCAGATATATTGAATCCTTCAAAAATATGTTTACTTCTCTGAAATGCATCTATATCTGTTTTCCTCTGGAAATACTTTGTAATTTTCAATAAATTAATCAATTAAGACTGTCATATTTAATAGGAATTTGTATATCACAGTATCACATATTATTAGGTGTTATTTTTTGGCTCACTGTATTGTCAAATTACAGTAGAGATAACATTATGTGGTGTTGATTGAGTTCATCTAAGTTTACTTTTTCTTTTTTCAATTAAAATTATTTAATATCTTATATAGTCTATTTAGATATATCCATCTGATTAGTACAACATCAAGAAATTCCACAGAGACATAATTTGTAAAACTGTTTCTAAAGAATGGCAGAGACCGTAATAGTTTTGAGCTCAAACATATCAGATAGTTTGAGGTTTGTAACATAATATTAAGTCAGTTTTGAAAAGAACCTCAGGAGGTATCACCATCCCTGACTTCAAGTTATACTATAGAGCTACAGTAATAAAAAACAGCCTGGTACTGACATAAAAACAGACTTGTGGATTAATGGAATAGAATTGAAGATTCAGACATTAACCCAAAAACCTATGAACCCCTGATCTTTGACAAAGAGGCCCAAAACATTCAATGGGAAAAAGATAGTATATTTAACACATGGTGTTGGCATAGCTGGATGGAAGTGTGTGGAAAAATGCAAATATACCCGAGCCTGTCACCCTGCACAAAACTCAAATCCAAGTGGATCAAATACCTCAACATAAACCCAGCCACTTTAAACTTGATAGAAAAGAAAGTAGGAAATACACTCCTATGAATTGGTACAGGCGACCACTTCCTAAATATAACACCAGTGGCATAGACACTAAGACCAACAATCAATAAGTGGGATCTCCTGAAGCTAAGAAGCTTCTATAAAGCCAAGGACACTGTCAATGGGACAAAATGACAGCCTACAAAATGGGAAAAGATTTTCACCAACCCTACAAGTGATAGAGGACTGATCTCTAAGATATATAAAGAACTCAAGAATCTAGAGCCCAAAACCTTGAATAACCCAATCAAAAAATCGGGTTCAGATCTAAAAAGGAAATTCTCAGCAGAAGAATTACGAATGACTGAAAGGCACCTGAAAAAGTGCTCATCATCTTTAGCCATCAGAGAAATGCAAATCAAAACAACTTTGAGATACCACCTAACACCTGTTAGATTGGCTAAGATAAAAGGCACAGAGGACAGCCTATGTTGGAGAGGATGCGGAGCAAGGGGAACACTCCTCCATTGTAGGTGGGAGTGTAAGCTTGTTCAGCCACTTTGGAACGCAGTATGGCGGTTTCTCAGAAAATTGAGAATCAATCTCCCCAAGGACCCAGCAATACCACTTCTGCGTGTATACCCTAAAGAGGCACATTCACATACCAAAGGTATTAGCTCAACTATGTTCATAGCAGCATTATTTGTAATAGCAAGAACCTGGAAACAACCTAGATGTCCCTCAACTGAAGAATGGATTAACAAACTGTGGTACATCTACACGATGGAGTACTACTCAGCAGTAAGAAAAAATGACATCTGAAATTTGCAGGCAAGTGGAAGGACTTGGAGAATATCCTTCTGAGCATGGTATCACAAACTCAGAAGGATAAGCAGGGGATGTGCTCACTCATTGGTGTTCTCTAAACAAACAAACAAGAAAAAAGCCAAGCATGCCCAAGCTGCAAACCACAACCACTGAACAGCTTGGGATCAGAAACACCCTCGACTGACTCCTTGGATCCCACTCCCCTACAGGAACACCTGACTCACTCTTGAGGGAGGGGGGAGAAAACTGGATCTGCCAGGAGTGGAGACTGAACTAAGCAATATTGGGTCAGTGGGACCATGGGACTGTCTGCAACCTGCCCAGGGAGGGGATGGGGAGTTGTGGAGAAGAAAGAATGATCTGATGTGGCAGGAGGGGGAAGGGACCTTGAATAGGGATGTACAAGGATGGAAAGTGTGACTTCTTTGTTAATAATAATAATAATAATAATAATAATAATAATAATAAAAGAAAAAAATAAATGTGAAAAAATAAAGAAAGAACAAAAGAAAGAAAGAAAAAAGAAAAAGAAAAGAAATTCATTTTAATTTCAATATGAAGAAACACTGTGGCAGTAAGGTTTATGATCATTTAAATGTATATGGTTAATAAAGTAATTAGGTTTTTAGTTACAGAAGCACAATTACCTTCAAGCTAGAGTGATGTAAGCATGCACACTAAGAAAATCTCATGTTTTTAATTTGAAAAAAGAAAAAATCTTCTAATATTCATATACAGAAATGAGGACTTAATGTTTGTAATTTCATATCATGTCAGGGGTTTAAAAACAGCAGCTATATGTGAGTTTACTGTATGTTACTAGTTCAGGCAGACACTCTTTTTATAGTTAAACATGGTTTGCATCAGGGTGAAGGGTTTTTTGCTCAGCACAGAACATCTAAGTTCAGCTTGATCAGAAGAAGTGGAAACTAACCATTCAAGGACTGAAATCATGTTTCTAGAGAGCTCTCCTAAGGAAAAGAATAGACTGCACAACATCAATTTAGTTAAATTTCTAGCATGGATACAAAAGAGGCTCTTGATGACACCACTAGCTGAAAAGCAATACTGCTAGTACCTGCTGAGATAATGTCTCTTTTTCTTACAGATGTGGCTTGTGAATGATTATCCATGCCCAAGCAGAAAGTGTCATATACACATGTATAGAGGTAGCACTATGTAGACTCAATAGGTGATTTACAAAAGAAAGGACATGAAGTTAGTTATGGATTCCTAGGGAGAGGTAAATGAGGAAAGATTATGGGTATGATCAAGATACCTTATATAAAATTTTCAAATAATTAAAACCAAAATGAAGTGGGATCAACATCTAACAATCTTGATGTCTTTCAGTAATAAAGAAAATTACAAGGGCATTAAAATAGTATCCTCAACTTTAGCATGTGCTTGTCAGTAACAGTTCATTTAAGATTACTGGTAAAAATAGGGGTGATAAAACATGCTTGCCAATAGAAAAAAAAATCATGAAACTGAAGAAATAAAATGACTTCTATTATGGTTTAAAATAAAATGTCCCTTATAGTGCCATGTGTTATAGTCTTCCTTGGCAAGTGATGGGATTTTGGAAAGTTGTAGAAGATATAACTTTTGTGCTTTATATCTGCCTTAGTAGACAGTACTTTACATTGTTCTGGCTCCTCCTTATAATCTTTTTGCTGCTTCCTGTCCACCAAGAAGTGAACAGATTTTTTTTGATGGCATAAATTTTCAGAAGTTATTAGCAAAGAGAAATCATCTGTCCCATAAATCAACCTCTCATGCATTTTGTACATAGTAATAAGACAGCTTGACTAACTCATTTGACTTTTAATCTAAAGGACATATCAGAGAACATAGAAATGAGTCTCTCCAGTATAAGATATTATGTGTTCATAGTAATGTTAGTAATCAACTTGTCCTCAATAATAATAGTAATAATAATAACTTCTGACAAGACACTGTTAAGATTTATAATAATTATGTAACTATCCTAAATTTAAGTTGTATTTTGGTATGATTGCTAGTTTCATCTACAAAATTAGTTCATTAAGTAAATTCGCATCTACATTCACTTGGGTTTAATTAGAGAGTGAAGATCAATACTAAACATGTTGAACATAACAGTGACCCAAATACATTTTCCCAGTTCTGTTTATTTGTATCATTCTTATACTGCAAGCTCTCTTTTCTGGAAGCAGTTAAACACTGAAGATTTATTTGAAAGGACACCTTGCAAAGTACATTAATTAAAAATTTGAGACTTCTAAGATCATTTTGATTTTATTAAGAATTTTTTTTTCAAACATAGCATGCTGTTTTGCTGTTTGTTAAGTCATTTAAAATGACAGAAAGATTTGACAAGAGACACTGTGTGAGCCTAGTGAGGGGTCTACCTGAAGAATCTTTGTAGTCAGATGTTTCTGGCCTGGCCTAGCCCTGAAATCTGAAACTGCCCATAGCTGCTTAGTCCCACATAATCACACAATGGTTTATATTAATTACAAACTGTTTGGCAAATGACTTAGGCATACTACTACTTAACTCTTTTACTTTAATTTAACCCATATTTCTTATGCATGTTTAGCCAAGTGATTTGGTACTTTTTTTCAGAGCAGTATGCTCATTTTCCTCCTTCTGTTTCCTGCTAGAGTCTCCGCTCTTCTTCTACTTCCCAGGATTCTCCTTGTCTGATTGCCCCACATATACTTTCTCCTGGCCAGTAAGTATTTTATTAAACCAACATGAGCAAAAAATCTTTATAGTGTACAAGATCAATATCTTACAGCAAATCTTATTCTGGCACTACAATATACAATAGGTTTTTTTTTTAACCAAAATCATGTACAAATTATTCCTGAATAATTTAATATTTTTTATTAAAAGCCAGGTGGCTGTTTAAACATTTGAATTTATGAGCAATTTAAGTAATCCTACATTTACTAAAAGTAAACAACAAAACTTTAAATTTCTACAAATCTGTACTGTGTATTATCTATCACTTGAAATAGTTTATTTTTAACATCAGATAACATGATTATTAGTAGGTTCTAAAGACAGAGAAATTTCTGAGAATTCATTCACTAATTCATACTTCTTTGAAATAAGAAATAATATTAAAATAAACCAATAAACTCTTGTGATATAAATGCATACTCCATGTATTTTTCCATTACTGTTTACTGTGTGAATGTGTCATTTCTGTAAGTCATATATGTTGGTAATATCTTGGAGTTACAACCACTCAAAAGAATTATTGATAAAGCACTATTGCTAAATATCAATTAAATATTTATGCTAGATTTCTGGCAGATATGAGAAAAAGATAATTGCAGCACTAGTTTTTCAATATTGTGATTTTTTAGGATACATGACCAAATTTGATGTGAAAATTTTTACCTGGTGATTCATTTGTAATTTGACTTTATTGACCATATATGTAATAAATTGGCTATAAATTGAGAAGAATTTTAATAATATTTATTCTTTAACCTTTAGAATATTAACTTACACTGGTTTGCATCAAATGTCTGATTATCATATCAGACTGCACTTTGGTTTTGGAAGTCAAAATTTTAGTCTGTTTCAGAATATTTTATGATGTGCTTAAAGAAGACCCAGAAATATAATAAGAAATTATGCATGTCTGGCAAAGTATCAGTAGTAGATTCTTTTCAAAGATTGATGACATCAGGCAACTCAGGAATCTGGCTAGGATTTTGGTACCATACGTGATTTCCTTCCTGTTGAGTAGTCCTCAACTCCATTTGAAAACCTCTTGGTTGTCAGCAACATTTATTGTCATTTATTAATCTTTTAGGGATATCTTGCCATGCTGGTCATTTTTGTGGATCATAAATGCTGCAGCTGAGGAGGACTGTTTAATTGTGTTTCTTTCTTGAAAGCTTGCACAGTTTTTCTAGAACAATGGAAGCTGTATGACAGAAATACCTTAAATTAGGTCCAGTTGAATCATCATTAACATAAGTTCTATCTTAAATGCCCATGTCTGGTATCTTCAGCAACAGTGGGCCATCCTGAATCAATGAAGTGTAATCAAGGAATAAATCAATAGTCTATATTGTTCTGAAAATTGCTTTAACTATCTTGTCCAACCATTCTAAAGGGAATTTTTCTTGGTTGGTACTGGGTTTTTTGTTCATCTATACTTATAGTGAATAGCATGAGGGAATTAAGGGAAGGGTAAAGTCATAATTTTATTTCAAATTAAAAACACATGCACAATGAAAAGCAAATAAAATATAAACAGAAATAATGTAGTTTTAGTTTGAAAGTAATAGTCAATCTTATTTCACCCTTATTAAGCTGCTTCATAGGGAGTTCCTAATATCACTGGAAATGAGCATTTATTGACCCTGTATTATCACTAAGCAATTTGTTACATTGTGCAATTACTGTTAGCTTTCCTCCTATGCTAGCTTGGCAGAGCACATCCCAGAAAGATGGATGTTATAGTGAAAGATTTATTAAGACAAGACAACTTTCCTCTCTGAAGGTTTTGTTACATGAAATCTTGTCAGTTTGACATTTTCCCCTCTTACTTTATGATTTTGTTCTATTTTCTCTTCCTTCCTTGCCATATTTATCAACTACTGAGGTGCACATTGCTAAGTGCTCCAGATGGAAGAGGGATAGAATTTACTCCTGCCTAGAAGCTAGGAAAATTGCCAAGTTCCTATTCTCTCTACTGCTCCACATTTTGAGCATATTATGAAATACTTACATTGTGCATAATTTTCTAATAATAACTGTTTATTCTGTTTTCTTATGAAATCCACAGTCCACTTATTGAACTGTGTCTATTGCATGAAAGATAAGGAAATGCTAGCAAATATGCTAAAGGATAGTTCTTAAAGCATTAATTTATCAAAAAGATGTTAATTTTAGCCTAGTTCAAAGCTAAAATATAGACAGTCTGAATGAACTTTATATACACTAAAATATATAACTCAAATATACTGTTTTATTTTATGTATTATTATTTAATGAAACTATGTAGACTTTAAATAAATATGTAGAGATAAGGGTAATATATAAAAACTGATGAATAACTCAAAATTATTGAAAAGGAAAATGATGTTGGAGTATCTCCTATCTTAGTTTTGATCACCGGTGAGAATGTTAGAAACTCTTACTTTAAAAATACAAACAAGAGGTTTAAATTGTGGAAATATGAAGGTCATTCAAGAGAAGAATCTCACTGGATAAAAGAAGAGTTGCACTTTCAACAGCTTTGATGAGATCTGTGGTATAAAAAAATAGACTAAACATTCTGTATATCAAAACCCTCACTTGATATATTATAATTAGAAATAATGGTGAATTAGGAATGACTGCCCTTGTGCAGTTAATGAAAAACATAAAAACGTATAATAGCTAATTATGCTGTACTGTCTTGGGTTAAATTCTGAAGCATAAGAATATATTATAAAAACAGAAGTTGGGACTGGAGAGATGGTTCAGCTGTTAAGAATACTGGCTACTCTTTCAGAGAACCATGGTTCAATTCCCAGGATCCACATGGTAAATTACTGATGACTACAACTCCAGATTAGACACACACTTCTGCCCTTTGCAGGCAATGCATACACTCAGAGGCATGCACCCATATAAATATTCATACACAAAACTTATCTTTGTAAGTTTGTTGAACAGTTTATATTGAAATAAAAGGGCTCATCTGTAGGAGAAGCAAATTCCAAAATAAATAAATATTAAACAAAAACTAAAACTAAACTAAAAACCCTGAAGAAAGATTTACAATGTAAGTGAGTAAGGAGTAATAAGACAATATTGAATTATTTTGTTTGTCTTATATTTGAGTGTTTTGTTTATTGGTTTAATTATATAATCTTCAAGATGGTCTTCAATTATTGATCTTTAGTTTAACTTCTTAAGTGCTGATAGACTAATAGACATATGCCATTCTACATGGCATAAGTATTAACTGGAAATTTAGGACAAGTAACTGGAACACTGTAATTTTATGAACATTGATATATAATTTGTTTTGAAAATAATATTGCAGCATTAAACAAGGTGTAGTTTAATGACTATATATTTAATTTTCTTAAAGTGGATCTAAATCCACATGTGATACTATAATAAAAGAGCATTATTCCAGAACTGGAAAATATTAGTTCTTCTGTAGAGTATATAGATATTTTGAGTTGACAAATATTATCTGTTGGTGCATTACAAAGGAAAAATTAAAGAACTATAATGAAAACTAGAACTATGAATTACACTAACTACTGTTAACAAGAAAAATATTCACAAGCAAAATTCAAGAGTTGAGCTAGTGGCATGGCACATTGAGAAAAAAAAGACTGGGCACAAAACTTCCATATCACAAACTCTAAAAAGCGACCAACAAACAACAAAGGATATAATTAATGAATTCATAAGTATATTATATATAGAAATTAGCAATTATCAAGCATATAAAAACTGACAAAATGTTGAACTTGAAGGCTGAAAAATGTTACATTACTAAATTTATTTAATCTATCAAAACCCAAAGTTTTACCATCACTTCTATGCCTGAATGATTTCAGAGCATATTGTTTGATGTCTTTTGAAATATTTTTATTTATTTTTTTATTTTATATACCAACCACAGTTACCCTTCCATTCCCTCCTCTCTGTCACCCTTCAGCTTCCTTCTCTCCAAACCCATATTCACTCCTCAAAGAGAATAAGGCCTTCCATTGGGTGTCAAATAATCTGGCATATTAAGCTGAGGCACGCCCAAGCAACTTCACCCTGTATTAAGGCTGAGCAAGGTATTTGACTATTGGCAATGGGCTCCAAGAAACCAGTTTATGTACTATGGTAAATCTTAGTCCCCCTGCCAGAGGCCTCACAAACTGCTCAAGACACCCAACCGTCATCCACTGTCGGAGGGTCTAGTTCTGTGCATACAGTTTCTCCAGCTGAAAGTCCAGAGTCACTGATCTTACAGAGGCTCAGGTCAGCTGTTGATTTACTCAGGAGCACTATTTATTTCCTTTCCTAGGGGGACCCTCTTATATTCATTTTTGTTTCCTAGCATATCTGGGGTTGTGGATAATAGCCTGGTAATCCTGCACTTTACATCCAATATCTACTTATGAGTGAGTACATATAGTGATTGTCTTTCTGGATCTGCGATACCTCACAAAAGAGAATTTTTTGTTTGTTTTGTTGTTGATGAATCATTATTTCCAAATTTTATTTTTGAAGCTTTATTGTGTAAATGTACCACATTTAAAAATTCATTCTTCTATTGTGGGGCATTTAGGTTGTTTATAGGTTCTGGCTATTACAATAAAAACTGCTATAAGGACAGTTGAGCAAATGTCCTTATCGTATGAATATGCATCATTTGGGTATATGATCAAAAATGGTTCTTGAGGTAGAGTGACTCCCAGTTTTCTAAGAAACCACGTTAGTGATTTCCAGAGTTGCAATGCAAGTTTACACTTTCACCAGCAATAAAGCAGTGTTCACCTTATTCCACATCTCCTCCAGCATAGACTGTCATCAGTATTTTTGATCTTAGCCATTCTGACAGGTGTAAAATGGTATCTGAGATATCTTAGAGTTGTTTTGATTTAAATTTCCCTGAGAACTAAGGATGTTGGACAATTCTTTAAACATCTTTTGACTGTTTGAGATTCTTTTGTTGAGAATTATTTGTATAATTTTTACTCCATTTTTAATTGGACTATTTAGTGTTTTGATGTCAATTTTCTTGAGTTCTTTATATATTTTAAAGATCAGCTTTAGGTCAGATATAGGATTGGTGAAGATGTTTTGGTGAAGGTGTAGACTGCAGTTTTGTTTTACTTATCATGCCAGAACTAAGACTTAAGTACTTCATTATTTTTCATAGTTATGAGTGTTTTTATTCTTGGGTCCCAGTAATATGCTGGGCAAGTTCAAGTAGTCAAAATAGCAAAACTTATGAGGAAGCCAAAAAACCCCTGAATAAAACTTCCCTGAACCTATGGCCAAAAGACAGTGCCAGCCTGCAAGGCATAAAAATGAGCATATTTGAAATTTGATTTATTAGCTTAGCATCTTTGAACCCAGCTTGATTTTCCTAGACAAAAACAAAATTATGTCCACCAAGATCTGCTTAATTTTATGTCTTGAATATATTTAATTTGATTTAATTTTACATGCACTAATGACTTTATATGATGAAAATTAAATAGGTAAATATAAAAATAGTAGGAAATTAGTGCTTTTAGTCACAGATGAATTTATTTTATGTATGTCATGCATAAATGAATCTTTTGAACAATTATCAGAAAAAAAAAGAATTGATAGGTAATTTTGGGGAATTTCTGGGCATAAGGATTTTAAAATCAATATGACTTCCCTTTGATAGATATATAGTATTGAAAAGTAAAATGTTAATATGTAAATCAATATAAAATGTCAAATAACTATGAGACACTTCATAAGTTCATTGCTTCTACTTAAAAACATGTTAATATGTCTATAAAAAAGACATTAGTATTTTCTTACAAACGAAAGCCATTTAACATTTGTAGGTTATTGATTAAAAAAAAATGACCATTATGAAAAAAATGCAGTTAGGCTTATGTGTTTAGGTATTAATTTTTATGTTAACTTTTACTCATTTAAAACTTTTTGAAATATCTACAACTACAATAATATGTGTATCATGTATTTGTGTGCATTCACACATATATTAGTTTTTTCATAGTTTAAAAGGAAATTCAGTGTAGACTGATCATTGTTTTTCAACACTGTAAAACAGAGGAGAATACATTAGGTGACTCTCAGTGTTCTTTTTCTGACATTTGTTCAGAGTTTATTATTTTACTCTACTGTAGTATTTTAAATACATATTACTATATAAAATATTTAAACAGATATGTAAAACATCTTTAATGAAAGTAGACTATATGTATATAT
>PVIH01019719.1:0-34535 GCA_004025045.1 Sigmodon hispidus
GTCTTTTCAGTTTATTTATGCTTGGATTAAATATGGTCTGTGAATGATCAATTTCAATTTCATGGACTTCCTGAAGCTATTCTATTGTTTACTGCCTGAGTTGAGTAAGTTTCACATAAGGATGGAATATTTACCTTCTCTTAGAATACCTTGTTGTTTTACCTCCATTTCTGTATCCTTAATCTTCATGAGCTACTCTCTATAATAGAAAACTCTAATCACAGATGAAACTACTGAACAACAAATATTTCATTTCATAGTGTTTTATTCAGAAGATTCATTTATTTGAATCCATAGGGCTTTAACAACACCAATGAGGATACAAAGATTAAACCAAGATCTAACTAACACAGGAGTGTCACAAGAGTCTCAGAAGAATTCAAACAAACCTGTGCTGTGTTGCACAAACCTGAACAAAACATATATTGAACAAACAGGATGCTATTGTTAAATGTATGTTCCTTTAAAAATGTCACAAAAAATATAAAACAGATGAAGAAAGTGTTGATCTATAACTCTCCAAACCATGAAATTTAACAATCACAGCATTTTTAAAAATCAAATTGTAAGGTGCTGCTGATAAAGTGTTTGTTTGTCTTATAATCATGGAGACCTTAGTTTCACCCTCAGAACTAATGTAAAGGTTCCCATTAGCATGTCCTGCACTTGAATCTTTTTTTTAAGTATTTCTCAATTTTTCTATTTATTCTTCTCTTATACAGTAAATCCCAGCTGCAGGGTTAAATTCTTGTCCCAGTGCCAGAAGTCCCACAAACTACCCAAGCCACACACCTGTCATCCACATTCAAAAGGCCAAGTTTGGTCCCATGCTGGTCCCCAGTCTGTTAGTCCAGTGTCAGTGAGTTCCCAATACCTTGGGAACTTGAATCTTTTAAGTGGACAAAGACACACAAAAATCCTTGAGCTAATGACCAGCCAGTTCAGTCTAAGTGGTGCTATTATTATCAGTGAGACAACATTAATAAGGTGTACAGCATTTCTGAGAATGAAATCAAGGATATTGTCTGGCATCTGTATCTATAAACACACACACACACACACACACACAAATATACTTGCATATATGTTCACATGAACACACACACATACACAGAAATAACAGACCATGTCAAAATCAAATGACTCTTAGCTTTCCCTACTAATCTAATGTACATTTACATAGAGTTAAAATCCTCAAATTCATATAAGATCACCAGAGAAAAATCTATCAGCATATAAGAGTTAAGTGTATTTGAACACAGAGAATATTGTCCATGAATTTTTCTCATCAGCTATTTAGAAGAAATTGTACATTAAAAAACGGGTTCTTTAAGCTTTCATTAGGATTTCTGTTATTTGCCCACAAACTATATTGGAAAAATATCTTGATAATAGATGGGCTTGAATTTTTACTTTCTCATTGAACTGGATGATAGACAAAAGTTTAATTTTCTTTTTGTTCCCATAACTTCTGCCATCTTACAAATTATAAAACTTTGTAACACACAGTCTTAATCATATCTAAGTCTAACTCTGAGTCAAAGTAACCAGACCTTTCCTGAGAGTTAGGTACTGGGGGCCACAGGCTGACCCTGTTTTGTACTCTAGATGCCTTTATTCTGGTATATTTTAAACACACACCATGGATTTGCAGAAGTTTTTTTTTTTTCTTTTAAAAAAAAAACTTTATTTATTTATTTATTTGCCTGGAACTGGAAGTACAGACAGTTATTAGCTGCCATGTGGGTGCTGGGAATCAAGCCTGGGTCCTCTGGAAGAGCAGACAGTGCTCTTAACCGCTGAGCCATCTCTCCAGCCCCGCAGAAGTTTTTATTTTATAGCCAAAATGGAAATTTCTCATCATTTTTTAGAGTAAGCTATAGATCTTCAGTACTGGAGCCTAAATTTATTGTGAAAGTATATGGTGAGCAGACTGATAGCCAAAAGATGGGGCCCACTGTTCAGATGTACTCTCTTCCATCAGAATTCAACAGTAGATGATGCTTGACAATCTGAGTATTAAAGCAATTCAGACTGGATGAGCAAAGGAAAGTCGAAACTATGATCATTAGCAGCAAGTTGGTACTTAATTTTTAGAGGTAAGTAGGTACTAAGAATATACCTACATCAGTACAAATGAAAATTTTTCTCTTGATATAAGAATAATAAAAATTGCTGAATCATGTAGAAATATGTTTACAAAATTTGGGATTTTTTTCAGTGTGGATAGTAAAGCAATTTTTTTTAAGTGGGAAATGAAAGATGATGAAGAAAAAAATTGCACACTCATCTGTGGCCCCTTTCAAAAACAGATTTGGTAAATAACTGCATTCAGCAGACCCATTAAGCATGTATATGTCAAAAGCCATTATGCATCTATACACGTGAGAGGTAGTGTATATAACATAACAAGATACGATGTGGTTCCCTTAATGGTCTAAGAGTCACATCAAAGGATTCTGTCTGATTAGAGGGAGAGTACCATGCAAGGTGCTGGAATGAGGGAACTGTAGGAAATGCAGAATGGTAGGAGATTATAGAAAATTAGAGTAGCATCTCCCACCAATGCTTAGCTAATTGACTGCTTATCTTAGTATTGATAAGGCTTGAAGCCTTTTTATTTAGTGCCAGATATATGAAAATCTTCATACTCTCTATCTTGATTTCAATTGCAACCTTCTGAAGTTGTCTTTCATCAATAACATTCTATTATATAAGGCTAGGCTCTTCATATTTTTGGAGATTTAAAATATAATCAGGAGAACCAATTAAAATGGTTGTTAAATAATATGTGTAAAGGTACTCAGTACACATGTGAAAAAGCCTTTTATGGTATTATAAGTTTATTAAATCAGCTGATAGTACCTTGGGTCAGTATTTATTTTAACCATTGAGTTTGGGAAAAAAGACACACATGATAGCAGTAACTGTACAAACTACTGAGTGCACATTAGATGTGTATAGTTTAAAATTTAATCCTGAAGAAGCTGCTTATTTGTTTCAATAATATGAAAAATTCACATTTGTGGTAATGATCAAGAACCTATCACAATGAAGCACTTTGGTACCAAAACACACTATATTGTCTGTGTGCCATCAACTGTCAGAAATTATAATTTTTACATTGAAAGCCTTATGGAAATCTGTCAACGTAAATCCAGTATTAAATCTAGTCTAAGTGTTGAGTTGCAATCAATAGTTTTCCCATTTGATTAAGACAACCCCAGAGTACCAAATCCACATATTATCATAGGGAAAATACATTCCAACTATAAGATATGGTCATTTTTTTGGTTAAGTAAATGTTATGTATCTGAAAAAGTACCTTCTAAGTATGTGTGTTTAGACCTGTAGTTTACTGAAACTGTGGCCAGCATTGTTCAGAGGAACCTTTTCCAATATTTGATGGTTTCTGTTCTGGATTCGTGTTTTGTTACATTTGTGAGAATAGCTAACTCCTGCTGTGGCATGGTAGTTTAAAGCTGAGAAAGAATAGCATGTATTTAATGTCACCTGAAAATTTGTAGAGAAATCATAGTACCCTGAACTAGGAACACATTCTTAGGGAATGAGAACATTATTCCTGGGAGAAATGATTATGAGTCACTATGGAACAGAGAAGCATTTGATTTGCAAAATTACTTGAATCATAGATATAGCATGAAAAAAATCACAGAAACCACATGGAAGTAAGAACATGGTAAAAGAGTTAATACTCCCAAAAAGAAGAGACACATTGTGCTACTGAAATTGCTTCTCTTGCTCCTTTACAACCCCCCACCAAATTATGCCTGACTTTGGGTCCAGATTGTTAGTATAAATAGGAGGTGGAAACCTACTGAAGGCAGTACTCAGTTGAGGCAGCTTTCCTGAGCTGGAGGCCACAAGATTGTTGTGGAACATCTCAGAGATGCAATTGTCATTGACTCCACCATGCTCCTGCTCCTGTAAGTGACATTCACATGTGTTCTCCTAAGTAGGTTTTATGAAAGTGTTCTTTGGCTAAGATTGTTTTGTGTATTATCCTTTCTTTGCTCTTACCATTGCTGTAATCTACAGATAACTGACGTTTGTTAAGGTCTCATGTAGTCTCAAGCAAAGGAACTGAGAATTTTATAAAATGGAATTAATCAGTGGACCTTGAAATAAATGTTTCTCTCTAAGAGAATCATACATCTCTGTTGATACATGACAATATCCAAAGTCATTTTGCATTGTCTTTTGTTTTTACTTGAAGATAAATGGATATGTTGTAGCTAATGAACTTGCTCTTAACCATCTTCTAATGAGTAGGTGGTCTTCCAGAACCATAAATAGGTAAATAAATATGAACAAGTTGCTGAAGTTTAGTACTTGGAATTTATTAAAAATTTAAGATTAATTGGTCATATTGTCCCCAGTCCAGAAGATGGAAGTTGATCATGTGTTCATACATTTCATCCTGCCTAGACCTAAGGCCTTCCTGTGGCTTGTGGTTGTTATCTGACTTGCAAAGCACTTAAACAATCATCATCTTATCTGAAAGGGTTTCCTCTCCTAAATAGGAAAAAAAGAACAAAAGGAAGCTATAATTTTGAGGGTTGCCAGGGTTTGAACATGTGTCTGCTCACTTAACTAAACCTCAATGTTCAGTTCCAACATCTTATATAGGCAATGATGGAAGATTTGATTTTTTACCATTTGGTGTATGCAACATAAAATGGCAAAAAAAAAAAATCAGATCGATGCTAATCACTTAAATTCTGGGTAATATTTTAAAAATTCAATTAGTTACAGACATTAAAATTGTTAAATTAAATGGAAAATAAACTTAAAATCCCAAGACATTAAAATATGCAAAGCAATGACTTAAGGGTTCCCACTTTTGATTCATCTCTGCTCCAAATATTTCCAAGTTTGGGAAGCTCTCCCAGAGCAGCCAAAGCTGAAGGTTCATTACCTCTCCAAATGAGAACTGCAAAAATTTATCCTCCTATATTTTTACAGTGGAAAGAGCATATGCAGAAATCCAGTTATACATGACTGAATTTGGCACAGGACCCTTAGAACAGATAGTGCTTACCACACAGGATAGCTCTTAGAACTACATTTGAAAATATCATCTTAGATTATTTCTCTGTACACTAGGGCTGGGCATGTTGCTGCTGGTATCAAGCCTGCTACTTTGGGAACACGTGAACTCCACCTCAAATGATCAGCTGTCTGATGAAGAACTGTATAAAAAAATACTTGGAATTTCTCAATTCAACCACTTAGTTGCCCGAGAAATGCATAGATCTTTAGTAAGTACTTTACTTACTTCACAAATTTATCTAAAATGAATGTGAGAAAAATGTACTGTTTTAATCATGTAGCATCATAAATCAAATTTCAAATAATGTGTTTTATATGTAGTAAAAAGAACCAGTTATTAAAATGTGGGAGACAGACTATAGGAGGTTTCATGCAATTGTAAAGATTTGTAAAGAAGACAATGATTTTTTTCAGTATGTCCTTCAATAAACCTTAAAAATAAGCTCGAACTTTCACTTTAAACATTATGTCCAGAAAAAAAAATCTCCAAAAATTAGCTATGATTTCCTGATATTTTTTAAAGAATATCTCTGTAGGCATATTCACATAGGGCTCTACTTATATCCAATATGGGAGCACTGTGTTTCAATAAATTATAGAGAAAATAAAACTAAATTAATCTTTAACCATATAAAGTAGAAACCAGCAAGTACTAAAATAGCTGTGCATAAACTTTGAAATGCTAAGAATCATTGTTCAGGATTTCCAATGGGGGGTAACTACTTACAATAGGAGAATTGGTGTAGAAGAGAATATTTTTTTTTCTTTTTGGTTGAGATATGTTTTGTTTGTTTGTTTAGGTGAGCCACTATAGTGAAAACAATGAAGAAAGTACAAACTTAGGAATATGAAGCTTATGTCTGTAGAGTTGTTGCATATGTACCTTCACATTGTCATTTTCACTCATAAGTGTTCCTTTAACTATTTCTTCATTCATTGTCTTCTTTCTAAAATAGTTTCCTTAGGCCTCCATTAAGCTTTTATAAATTTACTGCATGTTGTTGTTAACATATACATCTGATTTAATAAATATATATAGTAAACACAATATTTAGTTAATGCTACCTTGTGAATTCTCCTCATTTATGGCTAAAACATTATTTAAAATACATCAAATTTTTATGTTGAAATTTGATGTCATCAGCACAACTGAATTACAAATTTACTATGAAGTTAGTATGCTCAAACGTTAACTTCCTTATGTGTGAGAAAAGGGTAAAAATTTTCAGCTATCTGCCTAATAGTCACTCATCAGCTTGAATCAATATGAAAAGAGTTATTCATGAATATCAATACAAAGACACTATTTGATGTCATGAAACTAAAATCCTACAGAGTTCTGAAACTTAAACCACTAAATGGTTTTGGTGTTAGAGCATTTTTTATTACTTTCTTTCAAAATAATAAGTTTTTAAAATGGCAAAACAGCAGGAGCATAGTGAAGAAGAGATAATTTTAGGAGGCTAGGACATTCAATTGCATATCTAACGGCAGAAAAAGTAGACATGCAGTATTTGCTTCAATCCTCTATTCCAAGTTTCATGCGGTCATTATGTGATAAAACTGAACATCTGTCAAGTGCATTAAAAATCATTCATAGATATGTTCATTCTATTCCCAAAACTCCAAAGACTTAAATCATTTTATTTCCTCCAGGATGTAAAGTTATCTGAGAGAAGACAGGTTCAAAAGAGTGGAAACCATACCTGCCTTACAGCTTCCATCCCTACTCCAAAAAAAGTAGGTTTTTTTTTTTTCATGTTATTTTCTAAAACTAACCTAGCAGTATTCTTGCAGTCTGTGCTGTGTGTGATTATTTGGTTTACAGCTGTTACAATAATCTCAAACCCAATAAAGAAAGAAAGAAGGAACAGGCAGAAAAACATCACACTACACAGTCGGTAACTTACACACTAAGTCAAACGTGAGCTCACAATACAGGAGATGCCTGAGTTGTGCACTTAGAAGATCATTTTGATAGCATGTTGATGGTGGATTTAAATTTTTTTGATGGGAATTGGATATTAATGGTTGAATATACATTCATACACATGTAAAAGAAATGAAATACAGTAGTATTTATGGATATAACCTTAAGGTACCTCCTCCATCCACAGGCTATTTAAATCACCAGTATACAGCTTAGTTTTGAATTTTGAAATTCTCTTGATCATATGTCTGTTTTGGAATTTGTGCAGTACTCCCTAAGTGCTCTACCTTATATCTTAATTAAAAATCAGCTGAAGCCACTGGCCAATCTCCCCATCCAGGTGAAAAGAGGGAGCAGAGATTATCTGAGCAGAGATCAGGATTATGAGGCAGAGACCCACAGAGACTGCTGGGTCGAGGTATTGGTAGCTCACTGACTAGAAATCACAGCTGAGGAACCTTCGTTGAACAGAACTAAAACCCGCCGAATGTACATGACAGTCAAACTGTGTGGACAGTTTGTGGAGCCTCTTGCAGTAGGACCAGAGTTTATTCTTGGTGCATGAACTAATTTCTCAGGGCACATTTTCTAACAAACCAACACCTTACTTAGCCTTCATATTGGGGGGAATGACTAAATCCTACCCAACTGAATATGCCAGACGGAAACTATTCAGCTTGGGAATCATTGCCCTCCTGGGGATGAATGGGGTAGGGGGTGAGATGGCAGGAGGCTGAGGGAGGATTGAGAGGAGAGGAGGGGGGCAGAACAGTGGTGGGTGTGGGAAAAATTAAAATAAAAATATTTTTAAAATTAAAGAAACAAAAAGAAGCTATGTTAACAAGAAAGCATACTGCATTATGTATCTCAGGATAACCTTTATTTTGCTGGGCTTGACAGTCCTCAATAATTCTAGTATGTGATGGTTTTATCTGTCCCTTCTGATTCCCAATCAAATCAATTTTTTTTATTTTAACTAAACTTAGATGTAGACCTCTCATACTTATTATGTGTTCTATATGATTTTATTATTAACACTAATCACCTGTATAAAATTATTCTCATCAAAGAGTGACAATAATAATGGAAATTAAAGAAAAAGAGATTGTGAAGGGAGAATTTTTACATAGAACTACAGTAGACTGTTCCAAAAGAAGTATTCTGGAATTGATACATGTATCAGACACAAACATTTCTCTAGCATGAGATACTATTAGAAAAACAATTAACTGAGGCTGAACGGTTTACAAAGAATTTGTACCTCTTGCCTGTCAAGTAAGTATATGAACATGGGTTTTGTCCACCCCAACTCCTTAGTAATTATCATGTCACAATCTTGCTATCAATCATATTTACCATCACCATGTGGCCTGCTCCTTTTCTTTATACCTTTTACATATTTCCTTTCTCATGTCCATTAGACTCCCATTGTTCTTCTTTGTAGTGCCAGAACCTGACTAAAATACATAACATCAAACAGTTAAAATTAGATATGGCTGTCAAACAAGAATCTTGTAGCTATCATAAACTGGTCAGGTCATAATTCCATTGTGATTTACACTGATGTAGTTATTAAAAGCAGTGTCAGGTCACATTTTTCTCCAGGAAAAGATGCTTCTCTTCCAGAAGTATGAAGTAGGGTTTACCCAAAAAAAATGACTATCTTAATGGCTTGTTTTCTTTGCTGTGTTTATCTTTAAAGATTTTGCAATAATCCAAAATTCACAATTGAGTGTTTAAATGAGAAAATTGATTCACTAATGTGAAACCAATTTGGGTGACCTTCCACTGTCAGTGTTGTTACTGCTTTGGTTTCAGTCAGATCTAGATAATACCTACTAAGATCCAGCAAATCTTTCATTATCAGAGACAAGGAAGGCAATTAAATAGAAAAGAAAACCTTACAATAAGTAGGGATGACACATTGTATATTAAAAAAAACATAGTCTGGAATATCAGAGACAGAACTTCCTCTTCAGCCTTTTTTCATTGTATATTTTTGTTTGTTTGTTTGTTTGTTTGTTTGAGGTACAGTTTTATGTGTAACAGTCCTGGCTGTCCTAAAACTTGCTTTGTAGGCCAGGCTGGCCTCAACATCACATAGATCCTTCTGACACTGCCACCCAAGTAGAGTCTCCACTGCCTGCCTTTTAGGCCTTGAGCCCACAGAGATTCAGTCAGATCCTCACCTTCAGAGTAAGGGGGTTAAATGTATGGGTTACAACTCCCTGACCTTCATGGATTGGCTGTGGGTAATTTAGTTCTCTGATACTCCAGGTTATTTTTATTAAATATACAATATATCACCACAATAATCCACATATTAACATATAAAAATACAACAAATTATCATCAGTAGTCTTGTCATAAAACTATAAAGACATATTTAGTTTTATGTTAGCAAACTACTATAATAGCTTAAATGTTACATTTCTACAATGTGTATCATATTCTAAAGCACATTTTTATGTCCTGATTACTTAAATTTGGTATTTTATTTGTCTGTGTATAAACACACAATGTATCTACCAATCTGTGTTTTGCTTATTTAATGTGATGTTCAATCTGATTTCTTAGAAAAAAGACATTCTGAAAGTGATCATCAATGTTACAAGTACTTGGACATCCCCACTGAAACTACTGATATCTGCAACATTGACTCATTTAGCATCCTATAAAGGTATGCTGTCAAATGTGACGGAGGTTGAGTATGGAAATAAGGAAGTTCTGAAGGGAGCAAAAATTTTACTCAGCAAGGTGAGCCATCTCTTCACATTACTTTGATCATAAAAACCTTATTTTAAATAGTATCTCATATGATCACACTGTCCAGTAAGAGAATCATATACAAAACCAACTGCTTATATAGTTCCTTACTCAGAATCAAAAACACAAGTAATCTCAGTAGAAAATAGTTGTTCTTCATAATAATTTGGATAGAAGCATTCCTTAACAGGATGAACACACCTGTCTAATTCAGAAGACTGTAAGACAGTTATGCTTATGTCTCCTGTACCTCATTAAAGAAAATGTGTATCATGTCAGAGGTTTATCAAAAAAATATGAAATATGGAGATTAATTTTAGCTGGAAGGCAAAATAGTTCAGGATACTCTACCAGATTCTATGAGGGTATGAGGATAGATCAAAGAAAGTTCTGAGGACACATAAAATTCTCCAAAATGAAAGAACTGGCACTATTCTCTACAATATCCTTTGGCTAAATTCATATTTACAGTAACATAGCAACTTGTTTTATTTCCAATTTATAACCCTGAATGCATATTCCTCACTTGGGATCAATGACACATCAGAGATTATGAACACCTATTTTATGTGTTAATGCCTTCATGATACCTTCGCTTGTACACAATTTTAACTAATGGTCCACTCTTAACTTTCAAATTTCAGTAAAATGTAGAAGTAATATGCATCAGGACAGTGGAGGTCGCTCATATCTGTGAATACCCTCTTTGCAAATATGAGGACCTGAGTTTGGTTCTAAAATTTTTATCAATAAAATATAATGTGCAAATTTTTCTTTTAATCTCAGCACTGTGGAGGTGAAGGCAAGCAGAACTCCAGTGTGTTCTAGACAAACGTAAGAGAAACTGCTCTTTATAAGAAACAAAATACAATAAAAGAAAACAATGGTAGAATCCATCCAAGGAAATTTACCTAAGGTTGACCTTTAATATCTCTGTGCATGTACATCCACATACGTGAATATCCACATACATATATGTAAGTTCACACACACAAACAAGAAAAAAAGAAAGAAAAACCAGCCATACCAACAAAGTACATAATACCTGTCGTTTTGATATTTAGATTGAGCCTGGATTTGAAGCAAATGGCAAAGCTAACTGGCCAGAACTAAAACTAATGTGGTCCTCCAATGAAGACATTCACCTTTTGGCATTTTATAAACTCTTCTCCTGCTTGAAAAAGGATACAAAAAAAGTTTATCGTTATATTAACAACGTGACACACCGAGTCCTCAAAAACAACAAATGATGAGTATAAATCGATGACATCTGCTGCTGAAATGGTCCTTGATGAATGAACCAGACCTTCAGTGCTTTGAAATTTTTAATCTATTTGATTAACTTGCATAAATTAAATATGATTACTTTCGATTGTCATTCTGGAAGAAAATTTCTTTTGTCCATATAGTATAAAAGAGAAACATAGCATTGCCATGTTCTTTACAATTTTCACAAATGATCAGATTTTTAGAAAGAAAGCAAAATTACTGTCAAATAACTTTACAATTACAGTAAAGATGAGCAAATTATTTTAAAAATATCAAGGGATTGCTATTAGTTAGTACAAATATGATGGAATGTGCAGATGTTTTGAAATCAAACCCCTCTGTATGAAAAAAAAAAGTTTAATAACCCAAAGAAAGACAATGTAAGTTCTGTAAGTATTTCACTATCCCAAGATAACATGTTCCAAGCTTTCATAAACATGCTATAATGCAAGTATAAAATGTACCTTGGTTTCTTCAGTGAATATTTCGACTGTGGTCTTCCTTAACTCAATTTTAGAGAAGTTCTTATTCATTGTAGTCTATAGCACAGCTAATCTGATAACACTCCATTACATATTCAGGTTATTTAACACTATCACCACATTCTTTAGTTATTAAGTGCAGAGAACTGGGAAGCAAAATTTCACTCATTCTCACAATTTGTCTGCCATTTCCTTTTTCTGCATATCAGTGTCTGTGACATTCTCAGAATTCAATAGATAAGTACAAATGAAAAATGGTGACAAAAAAAAAAACACTGATAGGTAGAGTATTACTGACTAAGACTGAATTTAAAATCTGTTGATAATCAGGTGCTTCTTCCATGAGGTGTGCTAGTATTGTGCAAATACATCTTTGGGGATATAAAAAGGAGTAGTATCTATCAAGAGGTATGCACTATCTAAATCCCCTTGTCTCTTCCACAGTTACACCATCTGTGCCCTTCTTTTCAACCTTTGTTTCTAGTACTCTCATCCTAAGACACAGTACTTGAGAAAAGTCACTGGAAGACTGCTTGTCATCATTTGAAACAGTCTCATGCATTATGCCTATTTTGTTATTGGAGGGGACAGCAGCACTTGCTCTCCAATGACACCTTCCTCCCCTATACATTCTGTTATACTGGTGTGGATCCAAAATGAAACAGAATATCAAATTCATTATTAGACACTAACTGCAGAAATGTATGTCTATTATTCCACTTTTTTCTAAACTCCAATTTTCTTTATTGGCAATATTAGAAGGCAAATATATATAATAACACTTAAACTTTAAAAAATATTTATTTTATCTAAAGAAAATGACTGGAATGAATGTAGCTTAGTTTGTTGACTGACTCTAAGGAAATGGATAATTTTTCAGCCTCCTCCCCTTAGAAGTCAGTGAGGTTGTCACACTATATGCAACAAGGCAATAGTAAAATTTGATTGACATCATATTCCATTACATCATGAACACTGGAAGAATAATAAGATAAGGAAAAATTTATTTTCTATGTGTTTTTACTTAAAATGTCAGAGATACATAAAATGCAATTGTTTTACTAAAGTCATTAAAATAGATGATGTTTAATGAAATATAAGCAGGAAGGTGGTGGCACATACCTTTAATCCCAGGATTCAAGGAGGCAGGGGCAGGAAGATCTCTGTGAGTTGGAGGCCAGCCTCATCTACAGAGTGAAATAAAATCAATAACTGAGCTTTTGGCCTCAAATAGTATACATGTCTGTCTGTCAAGTAGTTTGCCTACTGTAGAAAGAATGCTTGGAGGCTCTGTGGAGCTCACTGAATCAAGAATAGCCACTGGGGAACCATCTGGAAAAGGAACTAGGACCTCCAAGGGTAGGCAACTGTCAATTGACATGGGCAGTATGTGGAGCCTTGAGGAGAGGGATCAGACTTTGTTTCTGTGCATGGATTGGCACCTTACAACCCTTTTCCTGCAGAGGAGTGCCTAATCCATTCTTGATACTGGGATGAGGACTTGCCTGGAGTGCAGGTGGAGCTGACCCACCTTGGGAGTTCTTGTCCTTTTGGGGTGGGAGATGGTGAATGGGGAGTGGAGAGTTTGAAGGTTGACTAGGAAGGATTGAGAGGAAGGAAGTGAGGGGGAGCAGGGGGACACATGGGAAAAAAGACTTTGTTAATACATAAAAAAAAAGAATTTTGAGAAACTGTGTCTTTCTGGCCATTTTAAAGCTGATATCTAAAGAAATAAGAAAAAAGCTTAATAAAATGTTTTCTAATCCTAAAGTAAAAATATCAGTATTTGTAACAAATAAGACAAATAGGCTATACTGTCAGTAAGTGTTTGCCTGACTTTGATACTAACAACAGAAGTAAAGATGCCTTACATGTGGCATGCATTAGAATCATCACAAAGGAGACAGGAACTGTGAAATTTTTGGGTCAGTGGCCAACATATTTAGCCCAAAAGGTAAGATTCAAGTCAAGTAAATATCCCTTTTCAACAAATCCTACCGGAGTCACCACAAAGTGATGGGAAGAAGAGTGAGTGACTGTGAGGGGTGGGAGAGGGAAGGGAGTCTGAACAAGGGGATATATGGATAAAAAATATGACTTTATTCATAATACAAAATTTTAAAAAAATAAAAAATACTTTGAATTTTCTACAATAAACTAAATCCTATACATATATATATCTTTATTTATTTATTTTTTAAGAGACATATTTTTAAATAAAAGTAAAAGAAAAAGAAAATAGATTTTTTTCAAATGAGGTTAGTGACATTCCAAGAGACACCAAGGATGTTTTTGTAACTCTATTTCTCTGCATACATACACACAAACACACATAGATGGAGTGGAGAGAGAAACAGAATGTCCTAGATTAAGTAAGAATCAAAGGAATACCTCATATTGTTTAACTATATTTTATCCTATATTCACTTAAGTAAAAGTAGCAGGCTTTTACTACTTTTACTTAAATAGTAAGTATAAAAGACTACTTTTATATCATATCAGAACTCCAGGGAGAACTTACCAAAACTAGAAATTTCTTGTCTTCCGAACACAGGAAAATTTGGCTCTAAGTTTTCTTGGTGGTTTGTTTAGACCAAAATGGTTCACAGACAGGTAGATCCATAGACTCATAATATGAATTTCTCTGATTTATACACAAAGAAGAAAAGTCTTGCCAAAAATAAATTTACTTGATTTTTTAAATTTTTTCTGAAATAGGGGAGATCAATGTGGATCAATGGAATAGAATTGAGGATCCAGACATTAACCCAAAAATCTATGAAAACCTGGTCTTTAACAAAGAGGCCCAAAACATTCAATGGAAAAAAGATAGTATATTTAACAAATGGTGTTGGCATAGCTGGATGGAAGTGTGTAGAAAATTGCAAATAGATCCAAGCCTGTCACCCTGCACAAAACTCAAATCCAAGTGGATCAAAGACCTTAACTTAAACCCAGCCACTTTGAACTTGATAGAAAAAAAAGTGGGAAATACACTTCCACGAATTGGCACAGGCAACCACTTCCTAAATAAAACACCAATGGCACAGACACTAAGACCAACAATAAATAAGTGGGATCTCCTGAAGCTTAGAAGCTTCTGCAAAGCCAAGGATACTGTCAATAGGACAAAATGACAGCCTACAGAATGGGAAAAGATTTTCACAAGTGATAGAGGACTGATCTCTAAGATACATAAAGAGCTCAAGAATCTAGAGCCCAAAACCTTGAATAACCCAATCAAAAATGGGGTACAGATCTAAAAAGGGAATTCTCACCAGAGGAATTAGGAATGGCTGAAAGGCACCTGAAAAAGTGTTCATCATCTTTAGCCATCAGAGAAATGCAAATCAAAACAACTTTGAGATACCACCTAACACCTGTTAGATTGGCTAAGATAAAAGGCACAGATGACAGCCTATGTTGTAGAGGATGCAGAGCAAGGGGAACACTCCTCCATTGTTGGTGGGAGTGTAAGCTTGTTCAGCCACTTTGGAATGCAATATGGCGGTTTCTCAGAAAATTGAGAACCAATCTCCCCAAGGACCCAGCAATACCACTTCTGGGTGTATACCCTAAAGAGGCACATTCACACTCCAAAGGTATTAGCTCAACTATGTTCATTGCAGCATTTTTTGTAATAGCAAGAATCTGGAAACAACCTAGATGCCCCTCAACTGAAGAATGGATTAGCAAACTGTGGTACATCTACACAATGGAATACTACTCAGCAGTAAGAAAAAATGATATCCTCAAATTCACAGGCAAAAGGATGGATTTGGAGAATATCCTCCTGAGCGAGGTATCACAAAATCAGAAAGATAAGCAGGGCATGTACTCACTCATTAGTGGTCTCTAAACAAACAAACAAGAAAAAAAGCCAAGCATGCCCAAGCTGCAAACCACAACCACTGAACAGCTTGGGATCAGAAACACCCTGGACTGACCCTTCGGGTCCCACTCCAACTATAGGAACACGTGACTCACTCTTGAGGGAGGGGGGACAAAACTGGATTTATCAGGAGTAGAGACTGATCTAAGCACTATTGGGTCAGTGGGACCATAGGACTGTTTGCTCCCTGCCCAGGGAGGGGATGGGGAGTTGTGGAGAAGAAAAAATGACCAGATGTGGCAGGAGGAGGAAGAGAACTTTAATGGGGATATACAGGGATAGCAAAAAATTCAGAGGGAAAGCTGAACACAAAGTAAATAAATGTGTAGCAATCTTATTTGCATTATCACCCTTGATAAGTCATGCTTATGATTTTTATCTACTTTACAGTTATTGTTAACTTATCAGCATTTTAAATTCATTTTACCGTTTTTCTTGATAAATACAAAATAAATAAAGGGAAAAAAAAGAATGAGTGCTGAGTTCAAAACCCTGCAATGTCCTGCTGACATGATTCTTCTCAAACAAGAACTTTATAAATTTTTTTGTAGAGCATGCATGGCTATCATGGAAAACTTTTTATAAAATAAACTCTAATTCTTTGAAAACAAAAGATTCAGTGTGAAAAATATATGAAAGTCTCTTGCTTCCTTTTAATATATTATGGATTCAGGGCTTTATGATGTACATGTAAATATCTGAAGTTTGAAAAGCACGTAAAACAGCATAAAATATATTGTATATCACAGTGAATGATGAGAGACAATTTATTTAAAATCAAAACCAGCATATAAGTCTACTCATGTAATCTATTTTATCAAGGGAATGGATATCTGAAGTATTATGAAGATGTTACACAAAAAATTCAGAGTTTTCTTGGCAGAAAAATAAAAAATAAAAACCAAAGTACAGGCCCATAGCCTGTTGGTACTCTAGGATATAAAGTAGAAAATTAAAAGAAACCAAAAATCTCAAGCCTAGAGTAACTGAATTATGGAAAAAAACTAGAAGACAGTGAGATAAACATTGGGGTAAATATTCATAAACCTTCTATTCCTGCATTTTTTCCAGAAATTACCAAAAATATTTTTAGGTTAATAAATGAAAAACAAACATACACACAAGCTCTACTATGGCTCATTTAAGCAATGTCTTCAGGGTTTAATCACCATACTTTGGAAAGTAACCAAGAAAAATGGCCCTACTTGTGTTATCTGACAGTTTATGAGTCCTCTCACTAGCCAGCAAATGATGCATTCCAGACAGGAAGCCTTTTACTTGTAGGCCTCTGGTGTCTAATAGCAATATTGTTGTCCTACTGTGGGATAATTCCATGAAGCTTTTTAAAGTGTAAGTATATGCTTGTATTTACAAAGCTATTGTAGTAAGATTTTTCATATTACTTGATTTGATGGCTTTTAGTGTTAGTTATTTCTCCCTGTATTTCCTCTTCTCTTCTCTCTTATAGCCTTTCATCTCATTTTAACATTTCTTTATTCTTCTGTTGTAATTATGAATAAAGTCATATTTTTTAACCATGTATCTCCTTGTTCAAACTCCCTTCCCCCTCCCACCCTTCCCAGTTACTGTCTCTTTTACCCATCTCATTATCTCCTGCCAGCAAGGGCAGGAGGTTCCAAGGTTCCAAGGTGGCTTAGTTCAGCATCCACTCCAGGTAGATCCAATTTCCTCACCCCATGATCAAGACTGAATCAGGTGTTTCTCTGAAGGGAGTGGGATGTTTCAAGGTGCTGGTCCAAGGTGTTTCAGATCCCAAGCTGTTCAGTGGTTGTGGTTTTCAACTTGGACATGCTTGGCTTTTTGTTTAAAGTACACTAATGAGTGAATACATCCCCTGCTTATCTTTCTGGGTTTGTGATACAACAGTCAGGAGGATATTCTCCAAATCCATCCATTTGCCTGCAAGTTTTAGGATATCATTTTTTCTTACTGCTGAGTAGTACCCCATTGTGTAGATGTACCACAGTTGGCTAATCCATTCTTCAGTTGAGGGCATCTAGGTTGCTTCCAGGTTCTTGCTATTACAAATAATGCTGCTATGAACATAGCTTCTTGTAAATTATCTTTATTATATTTAGATATTTTCCCTGTATTTCTGATCTTTCCTGGACTTTTATCATAAAGGAGTGTTGGATTTTGTAAAAGGCTTTTTCAGCATCTAAGGATATAATATTATGATTTTTTTGTATTTTGAACCATCACTGCATTTCTGGGATGAAGCCTATTTGATCGTGGTAGATGATATTTTTTTATTGGTTGTTGTACATGGTTCCAAAGAATTTGTTGAGAACTTTGGCATCAGTATTCATGAAAGAAATTGGTCTGTAATTCTCCTTCTTTGTTGTGTCTTTCAGTGGCTTGGGTATTAGGGGATTGTGACCTCATAAGAAAGAGTTTAGCAATATTTTTTCAGTTTTTACTGTGTAAAACAGTTTGAGAAGTATTGGTAGTAGTTCTTTTAATGTCTGGTAGAATTCTGCAATGAGACTATATGGGCTTTTTTCACTTAGGAGACTTTTAATGACAGCTTCAATTTCCTTTAGGGTTACAGGTCTGTTTAGGTATTTAATCTGATATTGATTTAATTTTGGTAAATGATACCTATCCAAAAAGCTGTCCATTTCTTCTAGGTTTTCTATCTTTTTAATTAATAAATTTTATGAATAAAATCATATCTTTTCTGTGTATATCCTTAAGATCCCTTCCCCCTCCTATCCCTTCCAGTCACTCTCTCTTCTCCACATCTTTTTAACTCCTTCCCAGCAATGGCAGGAGATCTCAAGGTCCCAATATGGCTTAGTTCAGCATCCCTTCCTGGCAGATACAGTTTCCTCATTTCAACATCAAGACTGGATCAGGTGTTCCTCTGGAGGGAGTATGAAGTATAGATTTTTCAAAGTATGACCTGATAATTCTCTGGATTTCCTGGGGGTCTGTTTTAATGTTCCTGTTTTCATTTCTGATTTTGTTGATTTGGATATTATGTCTGTTTTTTGGTTAGTTTGGGAAAGGGTTTATCTATCTTATTGACTTTCTCAAAGAACCAACTCTTGATTCATTGATTCTTTTTTGTTTGTCTGTTTGTTTGGTTTTGTTGTTGTTGTTTTTGTTTGTGGTTTGGAGCTTAGACATGCTTTGCATTTTGTTTAAAGCCGCTAATGAATGAATACATTCCCTGCTTATCTTGCTAGGATTTTGAAACCTTGCTCAGGAGAATATTCTCCATATCCATCCATTTGCCTGCAAATTATAGAATATCATTTTTTCTTACTGCTGAGTAGTACTCCATTGTGTAGATGTACCACAGCTTGTTAATCCATTCCTCAGTTGAGGGGCATCTAGGTTGTTTCTAGGTTCTTTTTTTTTCCTCTTTTCCTCTTATTGTTTCAGTTTTATTGATTTCAGCTACAAGTTTGATTATCTCCTGCTGTCTACTCCTTTCAGGTGAGTTTACTTGTAATTGTTCTAAGATTTTCAGCTGTTAGTGCTGTTAGTTCTCTAGTGTAGGATTTCTCTGGTTTTTTTTTTTTTCATATAGGCATCTAGTGCTATGAATTTTCCTCTTGAGAATGCTTTGAATAAGGATATACAAGGATAGAAAGTGTGACTTCTTTGTTAATAATAATAATAATAATAATAATAATAATAAAAAGTATACAGCAAAAAAAAAACCAAAATAAAACAAAACAAAAAAAAGAACGCTTTCATTGTGTCCCATAAGTTTGGGTACATTGTACATTCATTTTCATTAAATTCTAGGAAGACTTTGATTTCTTTCTTACTTTTTTCCTTGACCCAGAGGTTGTTCAGTTGAGTGATGTTTAGTTTTCATATGTTGGTAGACTTTCTGTGATTTTTGATGTTGTTAAACTCTAACTTTAGGCCCTTGTGGTCTGATATGATACAAGGGATTATTTCCATTTTTATATCTATTGATATTTGCTTTATGTCCAATTATGTGGTCAATTTTAGAGAAAGCTCCATGAGGTGCTGAAAAATATGTATATTCCTTTGCATTTGGGTAGGAGCTCATATAAATATCTATTAAATCCATTTGCATCATAACCTCTGTTAGACTCCTTATTTCTCTGTTGAGTCTCTGTCTGGTTGATCTAGGGTGAAAGTGGGGTATTGAAGTCTCCCACTATTGGGGTGTGAGAATTGATGTGGGAATTTAGCTTTAGTAGTATTTCTTTTATATAGATAGTTGCCCTTTTATTAGTGGCATGGATATTCAGGATTGAAATTTCATCTTGATCAATTTTTCCTGAGAAGAATAAGTAATGTCCATCCTGATCTCTTTTACCTGATTTTAGTTTGAAGTTTACTTTGTTAGATATTAGGATGGCAACACCAGTTTATTTCTTAGGGCCATTTTATGTGAAAATCTTTTTTCTAACCCTTTAATCTGAGCTTGTGTATGTTTTTAAAGTTGAGGTCTGTTTCTTGTATGTAGCTGAAGGATGGCTTCTGTTTTTGAATCCATCGTGTTAGTGTGTGTCTTTTTATAGGTGAATAGAGTCCATTGGTATTAAGGGATATTAGTGACCACATTAAATCACATTATGAAAGGAAGTAAACAACTCAAATAGCTTCAGGACTTCCATGAAACTCACCAGATTCACTAGGTACCTCCTACCACAAGAGAATACAAGGTGTAAGGCCGAACTGTCTAGGAAAAAAACTGTCTAATTTCAGCCACTTAAAATAAGCAGAGAATGGCCAAGCTACCTGTCAGAGTAACCAACAAGCTGAGCATTATGAAAAGCTCAGATAAACTGATTTATGAAAAGGACATATTCCAAGCCATTGAACTACTTGAGGGTTGTACAATATGCTCCATGTTTTCAGCTTTTGAGAAATGTGTTCCATGCCTGCAGTGGTTATATTGGTTAGTTCTTTGAGTCTTTTATGCTCCTGTAAACATCCCTTCATACAGATTCCTGTAAGTTGTCCCATTGAAACTCAGTGGTTCACTAGGTTGGACTTTGGTACTATCTCTACTTCATTTATCATTGATTAGTAGTTATCTATTCAAGTCTCCCTAGGAATATTGTCATACAACATGAATAAGATATATAAATCTGAAGGTACAAAACTAATGTTCACAAATAGATAAAATGATTTTGCTTCTGGTCAGTGTTATCTCATTAAACAGATTGCTTATAGCTCCATTCATTTACCTGCAAATTTTATTTATCTAACTTACTGAATAAGATTACACTTTGCCCCCAAATCTAGTCTTCTCTTCTTCTGTCCCTTGTTCCCCAACCTGACTTTAGGGTTTATGTGAACACCTGGTAAAGCTGAAAGTTCGTAAGATCTATGAGGGTGAGGACTTCTAAATATTAAGCATAAGGAGCCTGAACCTGACATCTTCTGTAACTAGTCAGGGCTTCCAGTGATGGGATTTGGACACCAATCCAGCTGTAAAAGTTTCAACTTATAACCAGTCCTGTCTGCAAGATGTGCTGGGGCAATGGTGGCTAAGAACTTGTGGGATAGACAAACCAATGCCTGGTCTAACTTGAGGCTCACCCCATGAGAGGGAACCCAGGAGCATCACTGCTTTGATATCCAGGATCCAAAACCTGGATAGCCTAGAGACCTAGAGTAGACCTAACACAACTGGTAAAAATAAATAAAATTAAATTTAAAAAGTCAGTGGGATTATTCCTATAGAGCTATTTTCATAGTTATATGCCTAGCTCAATCATCATCAGAAAGACTTCACCCTGTAGCTAATGGGAGCAGATTCAGAGACTCAAAGCCAAATAATAGCAGAGGTCAGGCAACTCCTTGATCTCCTGCCAGATATGCCCACAGTGGGATATAGCACAGATGTTACAGTATCAAAATTATTTTTGACTGGACTTACAGATTGCTCTATGAGATGAAACACATTTAGATGCAGTAAGAAAAAATGGTATCCTAAAATTCGCAGGCAAATGGATGGACTTGGAGAATATCCTCCTGAGCGAGGTATCACAAACTCAGAAAGATAAGCAGGGGATGAACTCACTCATTAGTGGTCTCTAAACAAACAAACAAGAAAAAAGCCAAGCATGCCCAAGCTGCAAACCGCAACCACTGGACAGCTTGGGATCAGAAACACCCTTGACTGACTCTTCAGATCCCACTCCACCTAGAGGAACACCTGACTCACTCTTGAGGGAGGAAGAACAAAACTGGATCTGCCAGGAGTGGAGACTGAACTAAGCAATATTGGGTCAGTGGGACCATGGGACTGTCTGCTGCCTGCCCAGGGAGGGGATGGGGAGTTGTGGAGAAGAAAAAATAACCTGATGTGGTGGGAGGGGGAAGGTACCTTGAATAAGAATATACAGGGATAGAAAGCATGACTTCTTTCTTAATAATAATAATAATAATAATAATAATAATAATAAGTATAAAAAAATTTGTCCATTTTGTTTTATCCATTCACATTTGTTAATTGTACAGCAGAGTAAAATTATTAGACAAATAGCTAAAAATTGAATATTTCATTCAAGCAAAATAAAAATTTATTATGATATAGAATCTACTATCAGCATGAAATAATTTTCATTATACCACTAATCATTATGTAGAATATTTCAGAATAATTGCCTAAATTTGCTATATCAGTGACATAATAAGGCCACCATCAACCCTGACAAAGTATGTCAAGTAGGGAAACCATGGCACAGCAGTTACCATTGTAACCAACAGTTATCCGATTTGTTTTAAGTCTCAAGACTAATAGTAAAATCAATATTTTATTTTGAAAAATATAAGCAAATATAGGGTGCTAAAATTCAAGATCTGCATTTTTAAGTAGATTTTTATAAATGGATAAGATGTGTTTGTCAAAATGCCTTGTAAACATTTGTGTTTAGATCTGCTGGTTACTGGATTGTTACTGAGCCTATTGAGATAAATATAAATATATAGCCTTAGATGTTAGAGAAAGATTTGTATTTAGTTAAAATGGTCCATAATAATTGACCTATGTGAAGATAGAATGGATTAATGAAAGTATTTATCATCATTAGAACCACCAGAGAACACTGAGAAAGACATGACATGACAGTCATAGAAGATCTCAAATTAGGAAAAAATATTGGGGAATAAGTCTTTTCTTTTCCTTACCTAAAGATGAGTAACCAATGAACAGAGACTGCTGTGCTAATTTGGAGCATGACTGGAATTCTACAGATCATATAGGGCAATACAGTATTACACAAATAGACATACAACTGTGGTAAATGTGAAGATGATGTTAATAAACCCTGAGGGAAGAACATCATTGATCTATAGGCATTGACTCAATCTGGCCCCCAGCTCTGTCTAGCTTTGGGTACAATCTGGTAGTATATATGGGAGGTGGAAAGCTGATTGAAGGCAACAGTTGGGTAAGTAGCTTTCCTGAGTGGAAGATCCTACTGCAGTGCATCATCTGTGTGACGAAGCTCACTTTGATTCTTTCAGGTTCCAGTAAGTAGCCATTCATCATGAACACCTAATACTTAAAGTCTAAGTAAGCCTTGGTGTATATTTCAAAATTCAAAATTGTGTGTACAGTATATTTTCTTTGGTGTGATCTGTTCAGTATATGTTAGAAAACTGATGTTTGAACACAGAGGTGAAAGACTTCTTTATACTCTACTTGCTTAATTAAGTTTGAGTTCAGAGTTTTTAAAAATGAATCTTCCTTGTGCTGTAGACACAGGTGATACTCAGAATTATTTGGTGCTGTCTGTATTAACGGGGGGTAAAATGGTAAAATTTTTCTGTTATGTTGTCTTGTAGCAGTTTCTTCTAAGGTTAAAAACGTTTTATACTTCAAGGAAGCTCAGAGAAACAAAGAATGTTTACAGGGAACTAAAAGAAAGGGCTACTCAAGGGGAGGTGAGCTTTCCATCTCACCTGAAAGCACATTATGACAGGAAGAAAACTACTCAAATAACTTCAAGACTTCCATGAAACTTAGCAGACTCACTAGGTACCTCCATCCATAAGAGGATACAAGCTTGAAAGCCAAACTGCTTGAGAAAGACAATCAAGCTACCTAAAGTAAGCAGAGAACAGTCAAGTTACCTGAAAGAGTAACAGAGCAGATGAGCGCTCTAAAGAGCTCAGATAAACAGATTTATGAAAAGGATACACTCCAACCTATAGAGCTGCTGAAGGTTATGCAGTGTGCTTCAAGCTTCCAGCCTTTGAGAAATATTGTCCATGCCAGGAGTAGTTATGGTGATTTGCTTTTGATTTGTTTTGGTTTCTGTAAGCATCCCTTTACAGATTCCTATAAGTTGCCCCAGTGATACTCTCTGGTCCTGCAGGTTGGACTTTGGTGCTATCCCTACTCATGTGTCATTGGTTAGTAGATGGCTATTCACGTTTCCCTAGGAATAGTGTCATACAATACAAATAAGATAAACAAAACTGAAGATTTAAAACTAATACTCACAAAGGAGAGAAATGAAATATTTATGCTTCTTGGTCAAGATTAACTCAGAAAATGATTGCTTCCAGCTCCATCATTTTTCTGCAAATTTGATTTATCTAAACTGCTGAATAAAAGATTATATTGTGTCCCATTCCAATTGTTTCTCTCCATACTCTCTCTCTCTCTCTCTCTCTCTCTCTCTCCTCTCTCTCTGTCCCGCCCTTTCCCACCTGACTTGGGGACATGGGGGAGGGTGATCATAAAAACTTAGTGCTGTGAAAACTTCCTGGTATCTATGAGGCCCTAGAGAGGCCTCTTGCCAATGGTGAATAAGGAGTCCGAGTAAGAACCAGGCAAGGCTTTGAGGAATGGGACTGGGGCACCAACTGCCAGGATAAGACTGCCTACCTTACCTATTCCCCAGCCATGGGAGGGGGCTACAACCAAAACTGGGCCTGTGTAAAAAAGTCTAAGATTATTCCCATTATGAATGGAGTGCCAGAGCCATGCCAGTATACCGATCAGATGAATGTTATCTGTTATAACTTAGTTCAGGAGTGCCGAGGTACAAACAACAAGACGTATTTTACTGCTGTCCTGCAATGAAACTTCCAAGGCACCTTTGGAGGTAACTGGTCAGTGACCCCTCGAGTCCTTGGTAACTACATATATAGCCAGGCCTCCTGTCATGGCACACTGGGAAACAATGTTTGTTAGAATAGAGTCCCTCCTTTGCATGTGTCAGATGTGGGGGGGGGGGCGGACTTCAGGATAAAGTGAGAGAAAATCTGGTCCAAACTCAGGTAGAGAAAATCATTAAGTCCATGTACCTGGAATTGACTTATCATCCTCTAGCCCTTCCAAAACCCTGTGGAGAAGACCCGGACCAACAGACCCTTGACATACTAACAGCCACACACACAGCACTAAAAGTCTCTAATCCCTCCTTGGCAAGTGATTGCTGGCTATGTATGGCCCTGAGGCCCCAATGCCTGTGGCAATTCCTGCCAATTCCTCTATGGTCAATATTAGTACTAACAGCTGCACTGGGGTTGGACCCCCCCTCCCCCCGTTCAAGGTCCAACAAGTTGGGTTTTCTTCCTCCAGATGTTATCAAGGAAATTTCCAAAATAACAGTTTTGACATAGATGTAGGATTTATTTCCTTTAGCAATTGTAGCAGCAATGAGACCCGTAACTTCCTTATGCTCTGGTAGAGGATATGTGTTCATCTGTGGAGGAAATATGGCCTTTACTCTCCTGCATATAAATTGGACTGGCATTTTGGTCCTGGCCACTCTTTTGCTGGATGTTGATATTGTCCCAGGAGACCAATCTGTTCCTATTCCCACCTTCGAATATGCTACGGACAGGGTAAAACGAGCAGTTCAGTTTATTCCTTTACTGGTAGGTCTCGGGATTACAGGAGTCCTGACTACCGGCTCAGCTGGACTGGGAGTGGCGGTTCACTCCTATGCCAAACTATCAAACCAGTTGATTGATGATGTCCAGGCCCTCTCCAGTACTATCAATGACTTGCAGGACCAAATTGACTCCCTAGCTGAGGTAATCTTGCAGAACAGAAGAAGGTTAGACTTGTTAACGGCGGAGCAAGGGAGAATCTGCCTAGTGCAACAAGAACGCTGCTGTTTTTATGCTAACAAGTCAGGAAGAGTTGGAGCCGAAATTAAGAAAGTCCAGGAAGACCTAATCAACCACCTAATCAACCGCAGAAGAGAATTGTTTGAAAACCTCCTCTGGAGTGCATTGAATGGGCTATTGCCTTACCTGCTTCCTTTTGTAGGACCCGTTCTTTCCCTTCTGCTTCTACTCTCTGTTGGGCCCTGCATCATCAAGTTACTAGAATATATGAAAAATAGGCTAGGCACCATACAGTTAATGGTGCAGAGAGGGTATCAACCCTTAACCTGCCATCAAGGTATAGAAATGGAGACTCAGGATTGAGCCTTAGAAGGAACATAAAAGAGGGGGGAATGTTGTGGGAACTTCCCATTATGAGAAGGATGAAAAACTCCTTGAAAAGCATCTTTTGCTGAGTCCTGGGCCAGCTGCACATTCCAGGGTTGATGATGGGCTTCCCCCCTCTATAGGAGACATTCCAGGGCACAGAACCAAGACAGCTTGACCATACCCTTAGGGCGAGCTATGCGACCCTGCACAGAACCAGCCCAAACATATCTAAGAAAAATAAGATATGAGCAAAATAGGTCGAGCTGACCTAAGAGCATAAGATATTCACCCACTGTTATTTTTACCTTGGTGCTAACCAATCCAAAGCCTGAGGCGTTGTTACCCGGCACCCCAACCCTAGTTTCTGGAAAGCCCCTAGCACAAGCATATCAGCTAACCATTATCCTCACCTGAACCCAATTCACAGCCTGGGGCTTATAAAAGGAACCCCCCCCCCTGCTGCCCTAATTAACCCTCCTGCATGATTCAAGTGTAACGCTCTTCTGGAGTGGTTCACGAGCTAGCTCCTCTCTATTCAATAAACCTTGCTTTTGCATCCCGCTATGTCCTTGTCTCTGGTGGTCTCTCCAGGGTTGCGACTTCGGGCATAACAATATGTGATGATATATTTTATACTTTTGGGTTCAACTCTCCACCATATTCCAGAGTTAGGATTAAAGGCATGAGCTACAACACTTTGGGTGTTAGGCCTTGGACTCACAGAAACACTGAAAGGTCTTTCTCTGCAGTTATGGGATTAAAGGCGTGAGTTACAATCTGGCCCTCCTGGCTTGACTCTGGGTGGATCTGTTCTCTGATATTCCAGACTTCTTTTATTAAATATAAAATATCTCATCACAGTCTTATGCTGCAATAGTGTAAAAGCAATGAGAAGTTTGTTATTCAGCTGAAAATTCTGGACACTAAATTCCCCACCCCCAATACTACTCTTCATTTAACACTATTTAAAGAGGTATGCTAAAAGTAAAAAATGTACTGTTAGCTATCTTTTGAGTTTCGGGCTAACATGACCTAGCAGCAGCCAATTATTCTCAACATTTTATTAAAAAAGCAAATCTACTGATGCTTTCAAACTCAAAAATCTTTCTTCTCACAGAGTAGTTATTTTCTCAGAATTAAAAAGACAGAAACACAAATGTTTAAAAGACATTTTTAACACATTCAGGTAACTTGAAATCCCAAATGCCCAAATGTTTTAGGCATAATGTTAGGTTGAGAACTGCTTGGCAGTATCAAGGACCAGAAAGTGATAAACTCTATTTCTAAGTTTTATTTTTTATTTTTATTTTTTTAAATTTGGAGTCTTTTTTTTTTTTGGAATTTGGTGATCTTACATCATGGAACCCATCAAAATCAGTTATCAGTCCTCTCAGTTTCATACACAATTTATTGTCTCCCATTTACAAAACAGCCCATTCCTGCTGCTCATTTACTTACTGGAGCATAATTAAGAATTTCAAATATAATAGTTACCTTCTACTCATTTTTTTAATTTATATTTTGTTTCTTTTTTCTTACAGATATGAAAATACCAAGCCATGAAGAGGACAACATTATATCATAAAAAGTTTGCATACAGTGACAAGCTTCAAGCAAATATATGAACTTATATGACCTTGATCCTGAGAATCTCTAAGTCCTAATTAAAATTGCATCAAGGTACAATGGAGTAAGATGAGGTCTCATGATTTAATAAGAATTGAGAGCTAAAGTAGATGAAATTATCCTGGGTGAGAGATTGTGTTCTATTTAGTTGTCTTTAATTAGTACTCAGTTTACCTGAGACCCATACTTTATGCTGTCATGTCATGGCCCTGACTAAGTAAAAGCAGATGACCGCTGTACATAAATCATTAAGGTAATTAATAAACTCAAGGCCCATTCTGTTCTGGTATACTTACTGCCCCACTAACTACCTTATAGGTTCTGAGAAATAGGTTTGGTAGAAATAGGCTGTTTATTGTCCAAAACTTCAGCTCACAGTGCCCAACAGTGATTCAGCAATTTCAACTGAACTGTGTTACCCAGTAATACAAGTTCCACTTACAGTTCACCCTCAGGGTTATCTCTCAGTATATGATGAGAACCATAAGCTGATGTATATCATTCACCTTCAGTGTGCTTACGTCAAAGGCTAAAGAGTACAGAGCTGCAGAGCTGCAGAGATGACCTTGTAGCCTATAGTCTGCTAAGTCTCAGCATGAATCTTTTATCATACCCCTTCCAATGCCTCCCTTCATGAACTTTTTCCTTTTCTCTCTGGCATATTCTCTCTTTCATACTCAATAATCTAAAACTCCTGCTACACTATCTATCATTCTCTGTGTGTGTTCTCAAGTGGACAAATATGTTCTGAGCACAGATAGTATGCTCCACAGTTGCCTAAGTAACTGTTCAGTTTTGTACTGACAAATTTTAATGTATCTATCAGCTATGCAGCAGATTTGTATAATTTTCTCATTTAGAAATAGACTAAAATATCTAGGGTAGGTCAGATTTCTACAGCCCACAAAAATCTGTCAATAATAGAAAACAAGAACAACCTTAATGTCCCAACATTTGTCCCCTGGAAATTGCCAAGTAATCTCATCCATATTTCTATTTTGGTATGATGTATATTGTGCACTGTATATTTTCTAATATGTACGATGTCTGCAGGTAAGTGTGGCAGTAGAAAACTATATACTTCTCTATAAATTAAGTCAATTAGCCTTGTGTTTGCAACAGAGAGCCTGTCAGGGGCTAGTAAGCTTTCCCAGGTGTATGATGTCAGGCAGAGACTGAATGAAGTGGTTAAAAGAAGTGGGGACTCCTTTGATTTTGACATATTCTGTCTCTCTCTCTTTCACTTTTTTATTGATTGTGTTATTTTTATTGATATCTAGTTTTTGACTTTTCTTTATATTTTTGGAATTAAACTTCAATTGGATAAATAATTGGTTAAAAATCTTTTTTCATTATGTGGCCTTCTGTTTTGTCCAAATAAAGCTATGCTTTGCAGTATAGAAACTTTTCAGTTTCATGAGGTCTCATTTATTAGCTGTTGACATTAGTGCCTGTGGTAATGATATTTTGTTCATAAAGTCTTTTCCTGTACAAATGTATTCTAGGCTGATCCCCATTTTCTCTTCTCTTTTCAGTCTTTCTGGTTTGTATTGAGATCTTTGATCCATTAGGAGTTCATTTTTGAGTGTTGATAACTATGGATCTTTTTGGAGTCTTCATGATTGTTTTATATTTATTTATAAAATAAAGTCTTTTTTATCCATATATCTCTTTGCTCCATCTCCTTTCTTCCCAACCCTTCCTGGTCAGGCTTCAGCCTCCCTCCTTCCCATTCCCCATTCCCTCCCCAGAAAGGGCAAGAAATCTCAGGATAGATCAGCTCAACGTTCACTATAGGCAAGTCCAATTCCTTCATCCTAATATCAATGTGGTGTTAGATGTTCTTCTGGAAGGAATAGACACCTAGGTGCCAGTGCACGCACATAAACAGTCTGATCTCTACACTTGAGGTTCCACATACAGCCAAGTCAGTGAACAGTTGCATATCTTTGGAGGGCGTAGTTCCTTTTCCTGATAATTCTTCAGTGGCTATTCTTGATTCAGAGAGCCCACCAGAGCTCCAACCAGCCATCACTGTCAGAATTTTCCTCCTAATGCCTATCCCCTTATTCATATAGACTTTCCTCACCCACCATCAGCTGGACCAGGAACTCAGCCCAGTGCTCAGCCATGTATAACTGCCCCTACCTCTATTCATTATTGGATGTAAGTTCTGTCATGGCACTTAGTGTGATTATTCATTTTAATATAGGAGAAGTCCTTTCTAGGCAATACCTTCACTATGGTTTCGAGACCTAGCCAGGGACAACCTATAAATTCTTGGAGGTTTCCCTAGCACCCAGTCTTTTTCCAACCCCACTTTGGTTTCCTCTGTTAAGATCTGCATCTCTTTATTTGTCCATCCTTATTGTTCCTCTCACTCAATCATCTCCTTCTCTCATGAATTGTTCCCACCTCTTTGGTTGCAACCCCTTATGCTTCCAGTTAGCTAAGGAGATCTTCTTTATTTTCTCTTCCTTGGGGAACTTCTGGATGTCTCTCTTAAGTTCCTTCTGGTACCAAGCTGTTCAGGAATTTTGGTTTGCAGCTTAGATGTTCTTTGATTTTTGTATAAAGTCCACTAATGAGTGAGTACATATGTGTTCTATCTTTATCTTCACATGTATAATGTCAAAACGATGTAGGGTCATCTGAGATTCAATATGTGTTATGGAAGTTAGAATGTGAACCCTTTGTTGCAACAGTTTCCTCTGAGATTAAACTTCTCATTTGGAGAGAAGCTCCATAAGATGTCACATGTTAAGGTGGGAGGAGGTGACACATGGGTTCTACATGAAGGGAAACATTCCATCCTGCAGGAAAACTTACTGTGCTCAAGAAAAAGCAATTCACTGGCTTGAGGACATGAACCTGGCCAGATTAATTAGGGACCTCTTTCTAAACATTTATACACTGTAAGAATTCCCGAGAAACACTCTCCCACACTGTAAGCTGCCTAATGACTGTCAGATCCACTGCAGTGCCTGGAAGAAACAGACTATGTGGTTTACCTAGAAGATGCATGCAGGAGCAAAAGTGATGGTTAAAAAGAAATATGGAAGTTAGGTGAGGTCCACGGAAGAAGCAAAAGCCAAAGAGACAACCTAGAAGGATCACTGTCTACCAAGTCAGCTCCCTGCAAGTTGTACTGTGGGCTCCAGCAGGGTATACAAGATATTTTGATACTGAAGTCCCACCAGGAGCTGAGAAATCTACAAACTTTTATACTCTTCATGTTTACCTGTTGTTAGTATCTGTGTGACTTACCATATAGTACATAAAGATGTTTCCTTAATAAGAATATTTTTGAGAGATGCCCTGTTGTGCTGACTCCATCTTTCTTCTTTCTCTTGTCTCCCTAGAATCACCTACTTGGCTGTCTCCTATCTTGCCATAAGCCATACCATCTTCCTATTTACCAGAGATAGTACCACGTAGTCACACTGTACAGAAAGACCATCCCACAGCACACCATTTTATATGTCTGAAGAAAAACTTTGAGAAGAAAATCAAGTATTATATAAGTAGAATAAATGTATTATGTTTTCCTTCCTTAAGACTTATGACATATCCATAAATAGAGTTTTGACTAAGTTAATGGAGTTGCTAAGTATTGTAGAATGGACTTTAAATTCCATCATAATGTTACACCCATAATGTCCATGTTACTATTACAATAGCTGCCATACCATGTTTGGTTAGTCAGTATAAAAGCAGATGAGGCTAATAGTTGGGCAATAAGACTTTGATATTCAGACCATGTTCAGAGTTGAGCAGGTTCCAGCGCCTGATCCCCCATCCGGAAAGTTGCTTTCGAGGACCAGGGTAATCTGTAGAGTCTGATCCCATAATCTTCTTAGCAAACAAGACTAGGGTTTGGTTGTGAGGGGCTCCTCCAGACATACCTAAAAGAGGGGACCTTGCACAGCTGAGTCCAGCCTCCAACTGCATCATCAGAGAATAATTGTGGGCTTTGAAATTCAGACCCCTGTCCAGAGCATTATCAGAGATCAAGCAGACCCCTTGCTCAGCGGCAACAGGAGACACACAAGCTCTTGTGCCACAACTGACTAGGAGTAGCCTAATCATGAACCTTTGAAGCCATGGGCAGACAACAGTGCAAAAATACATATAATAATATAAAGAACAACAAGGCAAATCCAGAAGAAATTGGTGGTTCTACAACTGTAAGACCTGAATAGAGCAATGAAGAGGAAACCGAAGGAAACAACAACAAAAACACCTTTATGAAGATTATTGAAGCCTTCCAAGAAGAAATAAAAAATTCTCTTAAAGAAATAGAAGAAAATACAAACAAAAAATTGAAAGAGATGAACAAATCTTAGAAAGAAAACCAAGAAAGGTAAACCAAAAAAAGAAAGAAACATTGCAGGAACTAAAAACTAAAATAGAAACAATAAAAAAGGCACATAATGAGGCAAAAATGGAAATAGAAAATCTGAAGCAAATAGCTGGAACTACAGATACAAGCATAACCAACAGAATCCAAGAGATGGAAGAAAATTTCTGAAGTGGAAGACTCAGTAGCAGAAATAGATATATCAGTCTAGAGAAAATACTAAAACCAAAAAAGCCATAACACAAAATGTTCAGAAAATCTAGGACACCATGAAAAGATCTAACTTGAAAATAATAGGAATAGAAGAAGGAGAAAAATACCAGCTCAAAGGCACAGATAATGTATTCAATAAAATCATAGAAGAAAATTTTCCTAACTTAAAGAAGAAAGTGCCTATAAAGACACAAAAAGCTTACAGAACACTAAATAGATATGACCCCACAAAAAGTCTACTTGCCACATAATAATCAAAAAACCTCTGGAGGGATCAGGAAGACAGGGAAAATATCTTAATATAATAAAGGCGATTACAAGAAGCCGATAACCAACATCAAACTTAAAGAAAAAAAATCAAAACAATCCCACTGAAATCAGGAACTAGATAAGGATGTCCTCCCTCCCTCTATTTATTAAATATAGTTCTCTATGTTTTAGCTAAAGCAATAAGAGAACAAAAGGAGATTAAGGGAATACAAATTGTAAAAGAGGTAAAACAATCTCTATTTGCAGATGATATGATTGGATACATAAGTGACCCACAAAATTCTACTAGGGAACTTCTACAGCTGATAAACACCTTCAACAATGTAGCTTGATACAAGATTATCTCAAAGAAATCAGTAGCATCTCTATACACTAAAGATAAAAGAGCTGAAAAAGAAATAAGGAAAATATTACCCTTTTTAATAGCTGCAAACAGCATTAAATATCTGGAGTAACTATAACTAAAGAAGTAACAGATCTATTTGACAAAAATTTTAAATCACTGAAGAAAGAAATTGAAGAACATTTCAGAAAATGGAAAGATCTCCACAGATCCTGGATAGGTAGGATCAACATAGTAAAAATTGCAATTCTACTTCCAAAAGCAATCTACAGATTCAATGTACTTCCCATCAAAATCCCAACACAATATTTTATGGACCTTGAAAGAACAATACTCAACTTCATTTGGAATAACAGGAAAGCTAGGATTGCCAAAACAATTTTGCTCTACAAAAGAACCTCAGGAGGCATCACCATCCTCAACTTCAAGTTATACTATAGAGCTACAGTAATAAAAACAAACTGTTACTGGCATAAAAACAGGCTTGTGGATCAATGGAACATCATTGAGAATCCAGGCAATAACCAAAAAAGCTATGAACACCTAATCTTTGACAAGGATGCCCAAAATATTCAGTGGAAAATAGATAGTATCTTTAACAAATGGTGTTGGCATAGCTGGTTGGTAGTGTGTAGAAAATGCAAATAGATCCAAGCCTGTCACCCTGCACAAATCTCAAATCCAAGTGGATCAAAGACCTCAACATAAACCCAGCAACTCTGGACTTGATAGAAAAGAAAGTGGGAAATACCCATCTATGAATTGGCACAAGCGACCACTTCCTAAATATAACAACAGTGGCACAGACACTAAGAACAACAATCAATAAGTGGGCCCTCCTGAAACTGAGAAGCTTTGTAAAGCCAAGGACATTGTCAAATAGGACAAAACGACAGCCTACAGAATGGGAAAAGATTTTTTTTTTTGTTTTTTGTTTTTTGTTTTTTTTTTTTGCTTTGTCCCTTTTTTATTATTCTCTTTTAATTCTATAATATTTACTAAATTTTTTCCCTCTGAATTTTTTTTTCCCTGTATATCCTTATTCAAGGTCTCTTCCCCCTCCCAACACATCTGGTCATTTTTCTTCTCTGCGACTCCCCATCCCCTCCCTGGGCAGGGAGCAGACAGTCCTATGGACCCACTGACCCAATAATGCTTAGATCAGTCTCCACTTCTGGCCAAATCCAGTTCTTTCCCCCCCCCTCAAGAGTGAGTCAGGTGTTCCTATAGTTGGACTGTGGTTTGAAGGGTCAGTCCAGGGTGTTTCTGATCCCAAGCTGTTCCGTGGTTGTGGTTTGCCACTTGGGCATGTTTGGCTTTTTACACCCTACAAGTGATAGAGGATTGATATCTAAAATATAAAAAGATCACAAGAAACTAGAGCCCAAAACCTTGAATGACCCAATGAAAAAATGTGGTTCAGAACTAAAAATGGGAATTCTCAGCAGAATTATGAATGGCTGAAAGGCACTGAAAAAGTGCTCAACTTCTTTAGCCATCAGAGAAATGCAAATCAGAACAACTTTGAGATACCACCGGACACCTGTCAGGTTATCTAAGATAAAAGACACAGATGACAGCCTATGCTGGAGAGGTTGTGGAGCAAGAGGAACACTCCTCCATTGTTGGTGGGAGTGTAAGCTTGTTCAGTCACTCTGAAATGCAGTATGGTGGTTTCTCAGAAAACTGGGAATCAATCTCCCCAAGGACCCAGCAATACCACTTCTGGGTGTATACCCTAAAGAGGCACATTCACACTCCAAAGGTATTAGCTCAACTATGTTCATAGCAGCATTATTTGTAATAGCAAGAACCTGGAAACAACCTAGATGTCCCTCAACTGAAGAATGGATTAGCAAACTGTGGTACATCTACACAATGGAATACTA
>PVIH01019720.1:0-34532 GCA_004025045.1 Sigmodon hispidus
CACACACACACACACAGATGCCTGGTTAGCAAGGCCTCAGTGGCAAGAGGTCCTCTTAGCACATTCAGGGCCCTGAAACCAAACAAACAGAGCAGCACTGAGTCACCTTCTGTCCTTTCGGCTACCCAGGTGTTGATGCGCTGTCGGGACTGCTCTGGGTCACCCCTAAAGTCCAGCTCTTCCATCTCTGCTTCATAGAACTTGCGGCACAAATCTTTAAAAGACTGAGACAGAGCAATGCAATTACACAGCCATGTAAGTGATTAGCACCAACAGCCTCCTTCCTTAATGCACAAAAGCAGAAAGTTAAATTAAATGGTAATTTACAAATAAATATGAGGAAATAACTTAAAAGCCATCTGTGGTAATTAGAATAAGAATAGCCTCCATAGGCCCATATATATTTGAATACTATTTCCTCAGTGGATTAATATCTTTAAAGTTAGCAGGTGTGGCCTAATTGGAGCAGGTGTGTTGCTGGGATCAGGATTTGACATGAAAAACAAAACCAAAAACCTAACTACATCCCTGGTCAGCCAGGGCTACACAGAGAAGCCCTCTCTCAAAAACAAACACAGAAAAAAAGAAAGCAACTAGCTCCATTCCCAATGTGCTCTCTGCCTCCTGCTGTCAAATTTGAGAGATGCCCACTCAGCTGCTTGAGTGTCCTGCCTGCCTGACTGATGACATCATCTGCCATGATGGTGAGGCCTCTAACCTCCTGACACCATAAAATCAACTTCTTTTATAAATTGCGTTGTCTATGGTATTTTGTCACAGCAACAGAAAAGTAACTAATGCATCAACATCTCACTTTCCAGTCTCTTTAACAAAGTTAAAGTGAGGTGGTGAACAAAGGACAGGATATCAGAAAATATTCATAAACAGTTACCTCCTTGTGGCTGGGGATCTAGGGAATCTAGGAGGTAAATGGGAAGACCCTCAGATGCACTGTTATACTGCTGTCACTCTAACAGGCCAGCACATGCGCAGACAGAGTGTCAGCCCCACAAGAGTTAGAACATGTCTGCACTGCACAGGCTGCACCAAGCCCTCTACACAGTTTCCATGCTAGCAGGAATACAAATGTGCACCATTCAAAACAGTGTCATCTGTAGCCACAAAACAATGAAATGTCCGTGGAAACAATGAAACTAAGAATTGTGACGGTGGATTCAGTGGTCCTGCACAAAGGTGGAGGACCAGCCTGGCATGCACAAGACCTTAAAGGGACCTGATCACCAGTGCCACAAGACAAACATAAGTTCAAGCCATTTGCTTATATAGTCCGTAAAATGACAGTGACAAGGTCACCACCCACATTCTGCCTCCTCACAACAGAAAACTAAATAAAGTATACATAAACTGAAACTACAACTATGCTGATGGTATATATGGCATATTATATATATATTACATTTATTATATGTTAATATAATACAATATGACAAAGTAATTGCATATTTTATATGTTGTATGTTGTATATCATATATTACTTTATATTGCTATATATCATATTTATATTTAACATATTATAAAACATATATTTATATTTCTATATTCTGTCAATGAGAGACTCATTTTTACTTTTTATTTGCATGTCTACTTGTGTGTGGCAAATAAATGTACATTTTACGTAGATACGTGCACATATATTGCAAGTATGCATGTAAGTGTATATATGTCTAAGTGTTAGCTAGAAGATAACTTCAGTCTATCATCTCTGAAGACCACAAGGCACTTACTGCTAGGATATCACAAGTCCTTTCCCCAAAGAGCCTGTTGGCTGTTTTGAGCAAGTACTGTGTGCCAGTCTTGTTGACTTCGCTGAGAAGTGACTGGAAGCCCCTGTGGACATCTCCATCACCATTGCCACTGCATTTATCCAAAGAGAGTGCCTGAAATCAAAGCAGATTAAAACATTACTTCACCAAGCCCAGCCATAGGAAATGAGTCAGATTAAACTCATTCTCAAAATCTTAGAGTCCTTCCTGCCCTCAAAGATCCACCTAATTAAGATGAAGTACTTGACGGTTCCCTCTCTAGGGTCTTCCCCTGGACCTTGGCAGCCCTGGTCTGAGCAGAAATGGCCCTTCACAAACCCAGCTCTCTATGTTCACTTACTGTGCTCTGGGTTCAAACAAGGCTACAAAGCAGACCTGCTATAAGTCAAGTGCAGCCAGTTCTGACCTCAGACCATGCTGTCTCTCTCCTGCTCTGGGCTCTGGCCTGGCTCCAGCCCTTTCTGCCCAACAGAATGGAGAAGAGTGACCCTGTTCCAGGCCTGGCCTTTAAAATTCCCGACAGATGCCACATTTGTTCCTAGCCATCATGGTGGAAGGAAAACTGAGCCACGCTGCAGGAAGTCATATGGAGAATCCCGGAGTAGCTGCTGAAAGAGAAACAAGGCACCTGGTGCCAAACCTTAGACACAATTCCACAGACCTTCCAAGCCTCTGAAAGGGCTACACAAATGACTTCAGCTGCTCCCATAGGAAACAGGAAAAGTGCCTGTCAGTAACTGAAATAGCTTAGGAGGGAGTGTGTGTATGTGTGTTAAAACTGAGGGCAAGACTCTATGCCCTAATTCTCCAATAAGGAGGCAGGCTGAGGAAGAAACAAACACATGGGTCTTGTAAAAGCAGAAAGGTGAACTAGCTAAGAATACAAAGTTGTAGTCCAAGGTGGTCATAGATTAGGAAAGACTCACTGCAAGCACACGTGGGGGAGAATTAAGTTATCCCCACCTTGGTATTCAGAAGATGGATATATACACTTTGCCATGGTTCATAAATAGTACAGCTCAGAGACTACAATGTGTCCTTTCCCATGTGCTGAATGTGGAACCTAAACTGACATCCAATTCTTCAGAATATGAACACATTTGGAGATGAGACATTATAGGAACAAAGAAGCTAAAAGGGAGTCATTAGGTCAAGCTAAATCCAATATGGCTTGTATTTCTATAAGAAAAGGACATTGTGACCTAGACAGCCAAGGACGACAAGGATACAATAACAATTCACCGAAAACAAGACTTTCAGCTCTTTGATAGTTAGAATTCAGCCTCTGGAACTATGAGAAAATACTGAGTTGCTTAAGCCACCAATCTGCAGTATTTGTTGCACAGTTCTTACATGACTAGTACCTCAGGGAATGTGCACTGTTCTTATCCCTCCCTGTCTCCCCCACCTTATTCTGAGGTAGCTTCTCTCTGGAGTTCACATACTTTGCAGAAAGAAAGCACTGCACCCAAAAAGAACCCCAATGGCTCTATTCCTGGTCTGCCAGGCAAGGCCAACCCCATTTGGCAATAATCTTCAAAGGCCTTAGAGGAGACCTTACTGTAGGAGAGTTGGAATCTTTTGGGTACAGACCACAGACAGAGGAGGTTCTGGCACCCTTGGAGATAATTTTACACCCAGTGAAAACTCACATATATATCACTACCAGTAGATCAGAATGCTATAGCTAGGGTTCCAGCAGGGTAGCACATTCCCATCAACTCTCCAGTCACACCCCTATGTCATCTGCTAGAGGAATGTGGAGATCCAGCTCAACTGACAATCAGTGGTTTTTATCTGCTGTGAAAGGGTGCTGGTTACCTGCATCATCTGGCTTGCTGTGCTTCCCTTTGCCCCCATGCACACCATGGCCAGGGCTGAGGAGATGCTCATGGGTGAGAAAAACACATTTTTTGAGGTGTTTTCACCTAGTGTTTTCAAAAGGTTTAAGGCAAAGGTGCCATTTGCTTTCTGCAGATGATCCATGATAGCAAGCCTGGAACAAAAAATTAAAATAAATATCACATAAATACAGGCTGTGTCTGTAGGCTGTGTCTTCATGCTCACTCACACAGTGATGCTGTGGCTCCATGAACAAAGGGAAAAACACAGCCATGAAAATAAAGGTCATGGGTGAAATGTGATATAGCACTGCTGGGGCTAACTCAGGCCAGTCTCTAGTCTTTCTCCTGTGCAAAAACCAGTCCATGGAGAACCAGGTAAGAACCTATCAGCCAAGAAGTCCACAATGCAGCAATGTGGGCTGAAAGCAGATGACTGTAGAAGCATGACCTGTCAGTTCTGCCAACTTCCACATGCAGTTGTCAAATTCCTTTCCCCAGTTGACAGTACAATGGTTCTAAGATTTCCCATCAGTTCTCCTGAGCAAGGCTGGGACCTTACAGAGCATGGAAACAGAAAGTATGAGGTCATAGGGAAGGAAAGCATGCCGAGTTGTGATGAGAAAAGAATTCCTGGTACAGTTTTACACTATTACTGTGGACCACTACTGAACTGTAACAAGTTTCTTCGGGCCCAGAGGTGGTAGCACACACCTTTAATGCCAGCACCTGGGAAGCAGCTCTCTGAGATCGAGCCCAGGCTGGCTTTATTCTCATCCCTCTGCCTCAGCCTCCTGAGTACTGGGATTACAAGTGTATCACACCACATCTGACTTCTCTCATGGAATTTTCATTTAGTATTGGTTTCTGTCTGCTGATTATACATGTGTAATATATGAAAAATGCATGATGATATAGGGAGGCAAGTGCACTTGGTTTATGGAGCCAAGTGTGAATCAAATTCTCCCTCTCTGTGCGATGACACAAGACCTGTTACTGAGGGTAGTCTTGAAACACAGGCCACCCCCAGTGTAAACTTATACATCAGCCATTCTGGTAACTTCCTGTCCCAGCACTAAAATTCCTGATCACATGACCTTAACCCAAAGATTAATCACCTTCTCAACTGTCATGCCATAGTCAGAAATTACCCCAGAATGGTACACACATTATGAGGAATAGTCCTATCACAAAGCTATTGTCCCCTACACACACACACACACACACACACACACACACATGCACCCTGCCTAACTTTACCCAGCATTCTTTCACTATCCAATGTCCTAATAATAAAAGAACTTCGAAAATGACTAGGTACTTTAGGGTCATGGTCACAAAAAGAGTCAGTTCCTGTAATGTTCCTTGTTCAGTGACCAGGAATGCAAGAAGGCAGCTGAAATTTCAACCCTCCTTACCTGCAGGCTACTCATGAGGGTGGGACTGAACTCCAGCCCAGAAACCTAGCCCTTCTGAACAGCTATGGAACTGATCTCTAGATTTTCATGGTTTAAAAAAAAAAAATGAGTTACATCTATTTCCAACATTAGCCCATCTCCTAAGTGATTTAATGTTAATTTTCTTGTGGGAAAACTTTACAGTTGCTGTGGTCAGGACTCTCTGTTAAGACAAAGAAGAAAAACTTATTTCCTTCTGATCAAGAGATTAAACTCTACCTCTGGCCTGGGTGCAACTAACATTCCAAACTACTCTAAAACAAAAGAGTTAATCATCTGGCTAAGAGACCACTCACACATTGAGGGTTTCCAAACAGCTGTGATCTGAGCCTAACTTTCCAGCTTCAAACAGGGCTTTCAAAGACCAAGACACATTCCAGAAGAGCCTCCAGAAAAGAAGATCCTACACAATTGGCTTAGTCTCCCAGGAATCTCTCTGGTCCTGTCCTCTGAGATCACAAAGCAAGGAGAAGGAGCCTGGCATCTCAACTTCTGGACAAGTGGAAGTCTCATGTGATTCTGGGCCATACACCCCCCCCCCACACACACACACACACACAGGTAAGCACAAGCCACCTCCTCAAAAGCTGCTGAGACAGTAGTCGCTGACATCCCATCGGGTGGCCCCAACACCAGCTGGCCAGTACCACAAAGCAAGTGTTCCCAGAGGAATCATGTGCCTCTGTGGAAACCCTATGGGAGATCCTGGGCATAGCTTGCCATCTCACCTGTCACAACCAGTGCCAAAGCCAGCCAGCAGCAGAGCTTACCCTCACTCAAGGTTCAGCAGTGTTTAGCAAGCTGAGCAGAGATCTGAAGATGCTGATCACCTTTGGTCTCAAATATGGAGGGGTGGAGAGGTGGGTGGAGTCTAAAGCCTGAGGCACCAGCAGAGCTGCTGGGAGTGTGGGAAGGGGAAGGAAGTAGGAGAAGCAGACAGTGAGGTCCTGGCTGCCCTGCCTGCAAATTCTGCAGCTGATCTTCACAGACCTTAATCTCCACCCTCCGTTACCTGGAGGCTACACATGAGGGCGGGACGGAACTCCAGCCCAGAAACCAAGAACTTCTGAACAGCTATAGAACTGATCTCTAGATTTTCATGGTTAAAACAAAAACAAGTTACATTTTAGGAGGGGAGTCACCTAAAATCCAGCTAAATTATGGGAGGAATAGTTATCCCCTTAAGAATAGAATGCATTTTTCCTTCCCCAAAAGCCTAGGCCTTTCCCTCGCAAGCTGCTGTGGGCTCTGGTTGGTCTGCCCATGTTTCTGAGTCAAGACACAGAAGAGCTTACCTTTTTCTTTGTCTTCCCTGTGTCCCTGTCTTTCTGGTTCTGGCCACACAGGTTACGTATGCCAGCCCTGGTCCTAAGGACTTTTGCCTGTTTCCCTGGAGCTGCCTCCTGTTTGCCATGTGGATGCTAATGAACCTCCATTTCTAAACAACCAGGGTAGCTTCTTCCCAGGCTCTTCTCTACCTCAGTATCCCAGGGGGTTCAGGGCCTTTTATTTCAGACTCTAATAAAACTGTCTTTGAACTTCTTTCTCAGTCTATTCTTGAAAAAAAGTAAAAGGAATATAAGAGGCCTTAGAGGAAAGCCCATTTTCATAGGAAAAGAAACTTCCAGTAACAACGACAGCAGGGGAATGCTAATTTTTATACTTTTAATTCTCAAAACAATTTTAAAGAAAAAGGAGTCACAGGTCCATGACTCAGTGACAGAGTCCTTGCTCAGCAGAACTAGGCTCTAGGTCCATCAACAAAACAAGAAAGGGAGGAAAAAGTAACTCCCAGGGCAAATTCATCCTCATTCTTGTTGGTTTTGTGCAGGAGACAAGACACACACACACACACACACACTACTACTACTACTACTACTACTACTACTACTACTACTACTAGGGCCACATGAGAGTTTATTCAGGAGAGTAGCCAGGCCAGTACAGGAGCAGAGAAGCAGAAGAGAGAAGAGACAGACTGCATCATGGTGTCTCCTTTCAAGAGAAAGGATGGGTACGGATTTATGTAGCCAAGCCTAGGAGTGTGTCCATCTATGCAGCACATTCTGCAGATGCCATGTTGTCTTCCACACATGGCATGCCAGGAATCCTCACATCCCACACTTTTATGTTAATTATAAATAGAAAGCTGAGTTTATGTTGAGGGGACAGGGAAAAATGGATTGAACCAGAACACGCTTGATGGATCTCAAGATTGTTTCAAGCTGTATTAAGGCAAAAGTTTGTCTTTTCAGGGAACTGTATCCTCTGGCGGTTGGTCTGCTGAGTTTTGCTGCTCATTTCTTGCAGTCCAGATGAGCCTAAGCCATGGAATGATAAATTCTGATTTTCTGGAGTCAGGAAAGGAAACTATGAGTAAGCAAGAGAACCGTGGGTAGTGATAATATAGTGAATGTACTCTGCTAGGTCTGGTTATAGGAAAAGGTTAAAATGTCTCCCGTTTTTTGTTTACTGTAGGGCGTGGTTTGCCTTTGCACAACTTGCTGGAACATTCTATTGCTGCTTATGCTAATTAGGCATCGAGTAGTGACCAATCCGATGTGCTTATGCTAATTAGGCATCGAGAAAGGACCTATCCGATGTGATCCTCAAATATGTTAATGAGCCATTATTTTGGGCCAATCACCAGCCACATGCTAATGAGTACTACTTTGAACCAATCATCAGCCATATGTTAATGAGGCATTGTGATGGGCACCAATCACGTGCTAGGCTTCCCTATATAAGCAGGCTGAATCTCAGGCTCGGTGTCTTCTTTCCATTTCACAACTGAGCTGTACTCCAATAAAGTGTGATCCAAGAAGAATCATGCGTGTGGTGACTCGTCGTTCTGCAGGCCAGAAGCAGCTCGCCATATTTACCCTTTGCTGAGGGTAAAATGGCTTTTGGTTCATTTCCTTTGCTCCTGGGGGTGGGGGAAATGGTCTGTTTTACCTGTATTGGCTCTAAAAATGGCTCCTGGTTCCCTTCTCTAGTTCTTGGAGGGTGGCAGGTCAACTGGTTTCCGATAGTAAGATGATTTCTGTGTTTTTCCACTCTCCTTTAAAGGAGACAGCTGGAAGGTTAGTCTGTGAGGGAATGGAGGGGCTGGCAAAATAGCTATATAACCATCCTGACTTCAGGCGGAGAAGCAGGCTAGAATGGAAACTTAGAGAAGGGAAAGTTTAAAAAAATGTGCCTAGAGACACAAGGATTCTGGGTGTCCCACACTTGGTGGTCTACCTGGGAGACTGGAAGGCTAGAGCTCACAGGTTAGCAAAGAGAGCAAGGTGAGCAGGTGGCAGCTAGAGTTGCTGGTGAATTCTGGATTCAAGCAAAATGTGACTGAGGAAAATGAAAGCTCTTACTTTAGCTAAAAAAAATTCCTTCCCATTAAGGGTACAGGGCAGGTTGGCATGACCAAAAAAGCGTGGCCAATAGGGATATTGAAAATACAATTAAGTGGTGGCCTCAGATGAGGCCAGAATTGCTTGCTTCTCACCCCAACAATAAAGAGGCTAGAGAGATGAGAACCCAAAGCTCCTGCAGGACCAAGTATGTGGCTCCTGGTGTCCATGAGGAGATGGACTGCTGTGATACCATTATGACTACCCAAGGCTCCATTTTTGTGATGATGGTGGTCAGGTTAGGGAAGCCTTGGCAGCACCAATCTCCCATGGCCAGGCCTAGGAGATCAACTGGGAGTGGTCTCTGTGTAATGACTCCCTGCCACGTGGGACTTGAGGATACTCACTTAGACCAGCATTCCTTTGATGGTACCCCATACAAGGCCTACACTGCCTCTGTGAGGCTAGGCAAGAGCAAGTCAGTAGTCAGGCTGGCCACACTTAAAGCAGGCACTGAGTTCTGCATGCCACAGGAGGAGTCAAAGGAGCTGGTCAGATAGCTTTTGCCAGCAGGAGGTATCTTTAGGTGTATTTTTTCAACTTTCCTGTGATTCACCTTAAAAGCCAGGACTAAGACTTCTGCCTTTAGTCCCTTTGAAGGTCTAAGTTTAGCTCTGATGTCGGGGTAGCTCTGAGTAAAAAAAAAAAAAAAAAGAGGAACATGAGAAGATGCTTTTCCTGGTGTTCTCAGGATCTATGTTAGTATATTGTGAGAGCACATTTGTGAGGCATTTAAAAACTTGATAAACTTCTTCTGCGTGAGTTTTGACCTGTTCCCAAACTCACCTTTGCTCTACAGCCCAATTTTCTACCTGATAAAGTTCTGACAGAGGAAACAGGGTACAAACTTCCATTATCCTATGTATGGCAGCTGCTTTCCACAGAGGGAGACCTGGATCAGAATCCTTAGAGCATGAGAACAAGTGACTGGTGGGGGTAATTGTAGCTGCCAGGTTTAGAGTTTCCAGAAAGGAAAAGGAAGAGTTGCAGGTGGACATTGAGATTTGAAATGTGGAGGTTACAGAGATAATCTGATTGTGTGGCTAGAAACAGCAGAACAGAAAGCCAGAAGGGAAAGTTTAGAGTTCAGATATGAAAAGACATGGGGAAACTCTTTCCCGGAACAAGAGGTGGGAAAGAAGGTTTAGACCTGAGACATGAAAAGATGGGAAAAAAAACTCTTTCCATCCAACCATATGTTTGCAAAAGTTAGCTCCTGTAAAATATCAGAGTCTGTGAACAATTAGGTGGCTATTTTGAGTAATCTAAGGGGTACTTAGGCCATTTCTTTGTGCAAAAAGGGATAAGCTTGGTGGTGTCTAGGTAAGGCAAAAGGCTAAGTCACTTGACAGTCTCAAGAAGGTATTGTAGAAGTGAGGATGGAGAGATATTTTCTGCTGACCCATTCTCCATTATTGAGGCCCAGAGGAGGAGGGAACACACCAAATGTGGGTTATTACCCATCCGAGTAGTCCCAAGGGGCAACGGAACTACAGCTAAGAAACTTGTCAGCTCTCAGAGTAGCCATTGGGGACAATGTCCAAAACCACACCAGCTATCCCTAGACACCAATCAGCATCTGGAGTGGGCATCAGGATTAAGCTCAAACCAAAGCAAGCCACTCCTAAAAAATTTCCAGTTATCAAGAGTGTGCCCCAACCCCAATGCCTGCCACTACAGACACTTCTCAGTGTCACAGTGGGCATCCAATGCACTATCAAGAGGAACTCATCAGCCCCCATGATAGGCATTCCAGGGGAGAACTCTGCAAACAAGTCCATGGACAGGGCTCCAATAACAGGGAAGGCCAGGAATTGGTGTTAGGCAAAAAGGAACAGCCATGATCAATGAATATTGAAGCTATTCCTCCTCAAGACTAGAGTCCTACCAGAAAGCAAGAGACAATAGTTCATGTTTGCTGACTAGAATAGGAAAACTTACCAATCAAAGCTGGTGGGTTTGATTCTAAAGCTCAAATCTCACATTAATTCTCACACCCTAATAGTGGGAGACTTCAGTACCCCACTTTTACCCCTGGATAGGTCAACCAGACAGAGACTCAACAGAGAAATAAGGAGTCTAACAGAGGTTATGATGCAAATGGATTTAATAGATATTTCAGAAGCTTCAAACCCAAATGCAAAGGAATATACATATTTCTCAGCTCCTCATGGAACTTTCTCTAAAATTAACAACATAATTGGTCATAAAGCAAATATCAACAGAAACAAAAAATGGAAATAACCCGTTGTATCATATCAGACCACCAGGGTCTAAAGTTAGAGTTCAACAACATCAAAAATCACAGAAAGCCTACCAACTCATGGAAACTAAACATCCCTCAGCTGAACCACCTCTGGGTCAGGGAAGAAATTAAGAAAGAAATAAAACTCTTCCTAGAATTTAATGAAAATGAATCCACAATGTACCCAAACTTGTGGGACACAATAAAAGTAGTTTTAAGAGGAAAATTCATAGCACTAGATGCTTATATGAAAAACCTAGAGAAATCCCACACTGGAGAACTAACAGCACAGCTGAAAGCCTTAAAACAATTAGAAGCAAACTCACCTAGAAGAAGTAGATGGCAGGAAATAATCAAACATAGAGATGAAATCAATATAATTGAAACAAAAAGAACAATACAAAGAATCAATGAATCTAAGAGTTGGTTCTTTGAGAAAGTCAACACAATAGATAAACACTTATCCAAGCTAACCAAAAAGCAGAAAGAGAGTATCCAAATCAACAAAATCAGAAATGAAAAGGGGGACATAACAACAGACCCTCAGAAAATCCAGAGAATTATCAGATCATACTTTGAAAATCTATGCTCCACAAAAATGAAAAACCTAGAAGAAATGGACTTTTTTTGGACAGGTAGCATTTACCAAAATTAAATGAAGACCAGATTAATTACCTAAAAAGACCTATAACCTTAAGGAAATTGAAGCTGTCATTAAAAACCTCCCAAGTAAAAAAAGCTTAGGTCCAGATGGTTTCAGTGAAGAATTCTATCAGACATTCAAAACAGAATTACTACCATTACTCCTCAAACTATTTCACACAGTAGAAACTGAAGAAATACTGCTAAATTTCTTTTATGAGGCCACAATTACCCACATACCCAAGCCACTCAAAGACACAACAAAGAAGGAGAATTACAGATTAATTTCCCTCATGAATATTGATGCTAAAATTCTCAACAAAATTTTGGCAAACTGTATACAACAATATATAAAAAAATAACATCCACCATGACCAAGTAGGCTTCATCCCATAAATGCAGAGATGGTTCAACATACAAAAAACCATAAACATCATCCATCATATGAACAAACTAAAGGAAAAAAACACATGATCATATCCTTAGATGCTGAAAAGGCCTTTGACAAAATCCAACACTCCTTCATGATAAAAGCTCTGGAGGGATCAAGAATACAGGGAAAATATCTCAATATAATAAAGGCAATTTACAAGAAGCCAACAGCCAAAATCAAACTTAAGTTTTGGAGAAAAACTCAAAGCAATCTCACTAAAATCAGGAAGTAGACAAGGATGTCCTGTCTCCCCTTATCTATTCAATATAGTTCTTGAAGTTTTAGCTAAAGCAATAAAAGAACAAAGGGAGATTAAGGGGATACAAATTGGAAAAGAAGAAGTGAAACTATCTCTATTAGGAGATGATATGCTTGTATACATAAGTGACCCACAAAATTCTACCAGGGAACTTCTACAGCTGATAAACACCATCAACAATGTAGTAGGATACCAGATTAACTCAAGGAAATCAGTAGCCCTCCTATACACCAAAGATAAACAGGCTGAAAAAGAAATAAGGGAAACATCACCCTTTATAATATCTGCAAATAGTATTAAATACCTTGGAGTAACTATAACCAAAGAAGTAATAGATCTATTTGACAAAAATTTTAAATCACTAAAGAAAGAAATTGAAGAGGATATCAGAAAATGGAAAGCTCTCCCATGTTTCTGGATAGGAAGGATCAACATAGTAAAAATGGCAATTCTACCTAAAGCAATCTACAGATTCAATGCACTGCCCATCAAAATCCCAACACAATATTTTTTGGACCTTGAAAGAACAATACTCAATTTCCATTGGAATAACAGGAAAGCCAGGATTGCCAAAACAGTTTTGCTCAACAAAAGAACCTCAGGAGGCATCACCATCCCTGACTTCAAGTTATACTATAGAGCTACAGTAATAAAATCAGCCTTGTACTGACATAAAAACAGATTGTGGATCAATGGAATAGAATTGAGGATCCAGACATTAACCCAAAAACCTATGAACACCTGATCTTCTGCAAAGAGGCCAAAAATATGCAATGTAAAAAGGTAGTATCTTTAACAAATAGCTGGTTGGTAGTGTGTAGAAACATGAAAACAGATCCAAGCCTGTCACCCTGCACAAAACTCAAATCCAAGTAGATAAAAAAACCTCAGAATAAACTCAGCCACTCTCAACTTGATAGACAAGAAAGTGGGAAATACCCTTCTACAAATTGTCACAGGTGACCACTTCCTAAATATAACACCAGTGTCACAGACACTAAGAACAACAATCAATAAGTGTGACCTCCAGAAACTGAGAAGTTTCTGTAAAGCCAAGGACACTGTCAATAGGACAAAACAACAGCCTACAGAATGGGAAAAGATTTTCACCAACCCTACAAGTGATAAAGGACTGACCTCTAAAATACATAAAGAACTCAAGAATCTAGAGCCCAAAACCTTGAATAACCCAATAAAAAATGGGGTCCAGAACTAAAAAGGGAATTCTTAGCAGAAGAATTACAAATGGCTGAAAGGCACTAGAAAACGTGCTCAGAGAAATGCAAATCAAAACAACTTTGAGATACCACCTAACACCTGTTAGATTGGCTAAGATAAAAGACACAGGTGACAGTCTATGTTGGAGAGGTTGCAGAGCAAGGGGAACACTCCTCCATTGTTGGTGGGAGTATAAGCTTGCTCAGACACTCTGGAATGCAGTATGGCAGTTTCTCAGAAAGCTGGGAATCAATCTCCCCAAGGACCCAGCAATACCACTTCTGGGTGTATACCCTAATGATGCACAGTCATACTCCAAAGGTATTAGCTCAACTATGTTCATAGCAGCATTATTTGTAATAGCAAGAACCTGGAAACAACCTAGATGTCCCTCAACTGAAGAATGGATTAACAAACTATGGTACATCTACACAATGGAGTACTACTCAGCAGTAAGAAAAAATGATATCCTAAAATTTGCAGGCAAATGGATGGATTTGGAGAATATCCTCCTCCTGAGCGAGGTCTCACAAACCCAGAAAGATAAGTGGGGGATGTACTGACTCTTTAGTGGACTCTAAACAAAAAAGCAAAGCATGTCCAAGCTGCAAACCACAACCACTGAACAGCTTGGGATATGATATACCTTGGACTGGCACCTTGGATCCCACTCCCTGAAGAGGAACACCTGACTCAGTCTCGATGATGGGGGGAGGAAACTGGATCTGCTAGGAGTGGAGGCTGAAATGAGCAATATTGGGACCTTGGGACCTCCTGCCCATGCTGGGGAAGAGATGAGGAGAGGTGGAGAAGAGAGAGTGACCTGAGGGTGTGGGAGGGGAAAGGGACCTTAAATAAGGATATACACAGATAGAAAATGTAACTTTATTCATAATAAAAAATTTAGAAAAGAAAATACTGTGGCAGCAGAACAGATGGAAGGTGGCCTGACAGTGAGTTCTGGGTCAGGTTCTACTAGCTTGTGTGCACCTAAGCTCAGGAAGAGGGCCTATCAGAATGGGTGATCATGGATTTGCTGTATTTATGTAGCCACATCTAGGGCTAACCCTAACCCTAACCCTAACCCTAACCCTAACCCTAACCCTCTATACAAGGCCCATTCTTCTAGCAGCTCCAGGATTGATTCAACACGTGGTGTGCCAGAAATCCTTACATTTCACCACAGAAAAAAAGATCAACACTTTTCCCAGGAAAAAAATATACTAAAAGATCTAGAAAATTCTTCATGAGTATCTATCTTCACAGATTGTAAGTTTCCAAAGAGCAGTGATCTGAGCCTAACTTTCCAGCCTTATACAGGGCTCTCAAAGACCAGGACACATTCCAAAAGACCCTCCAGAATAGTAGGTCCAACACCATTAGCATAGTCTCCCAGACCTTTCTCTGGCCACAGCCCTCTGAGATTCCAAAATATATAGAAGGAGCCCTAGCCTGGGATCTCACCTACTGGACAAGTAGAGTCTCATGTGACTCTGGTCCCCCAGCCCCATACCCCCATATCATCCGATTCCCAGGGGATCTCTGGATGTTGCTCTTAAGTTCCTCCTGATCTCCAGCTGTTAAGAGGTTGTGGTTTGCAACTTGGATATTTGCTTTTTGTTTTAAATCCACTAATGAGTGACTACATCCCATGTTTATCTTTCTGGGCTTGTGTTACCTCACTCAGGATGATACTCTCCAAATCCACCCATTTCCCTGCAAATTTTAGAATGTCAATTTCTTAATGCTGAGTAGTACACAATTTGTTAATCCATTCTTCAGTTGAGGAGAATTTAAGTTGTTTCCAGGTTCTTGCTATTACTAATAATGCTGCTATGAACATAGTTGAGCTAATGCCTTTAGGGTAGGAATGTGCATCCTTTGGGTTTATGGTGCATCATTAGAGGAGATTAATTCTTAGAGGAGATTAATTCCCAGTTTTCTGAGGAGCTGCTATACTGCTTTCCAAAATGGCTGTACAAGTTACACTACCACCAGCAAAGGAGGACTGTTCCCCTTGCTCTGCATCCTTTCCAGCACAGGCTGTCATCCATGTTTTTGACTTAGCCATTCTGACAGGTGTAATATGGTATCTTATCGCAGAAATTACCAGGCTGCTATATGTATATAATCTGGTAATATTTATTATTCCAAAAACACTTATGGTACAAAGGAGATTCAGAGGAGAAAAAGAAGAAAGCAGTGCGCAGGAGACTGCACTGAGTAGTCTTTCCTAACCACACCACGGGTCCAAAAAGTGGCTGGGCTCTCTCCTCATCCTGGGCTCTTTCCAGTTGACCACGCCCTGATGGGCTCCCATTCCTTGATGTCATCTGAGTTTACCTGGGTAGCTTCTGATTTCCTCCTACAGTATCTCAAAGTTGTTTTGATTTGCATTTCTGTGATGGCTAAAGATGTTGAAATGTGTCTTTCAGCCATCTGTAATTCTTCTGCTAAGAATTCCCTTTTATATCTCAAAGTGCCCTTTTTAAATTGTATTTTTTGGGTTTGGGAACTCTAGTTTCTTGACTTCTCTATATATTTTAGAGATCAGACCTCTGTTAGATGGAGAGTTGGTGAAGATCTTTTCCCATTCTGTAGGCTGTCATCTCGTCTTATTGACTGTGGCGTTTGCCTTACAGAAGCATCTCAGTTCCAGGAGGTTCCATTTATTAATTGTTTTTCTTAGTGTCTGTGCTACTAGTGTTATATTTAGAAAGTGGTCACCTTTGCCAGTGCATTGAAGTGTATTTACCACTTTCTTTTCTATCAAGTTCAGTGTAACTGGATTTATGTTTAGGTCTTTGATCCACTTTGATTTGATTTTGTGCACAGAGATAAATTTGGATCTTATCTACTATTCAGTTATGCAATCACCATTTGTTGATGATACTATCTTCTTTCCATTGTATATTTTTGGCCTCTTTGTCAAAAATCAGGTGTTCACAGGTGTGTGGATTAAGGTCACGATTGTAGACTCAATTCCATGGATCCACAAGTCTGTTTTTATGCCAATACCAGGGTGACTTTTATTATAGCCTTTATAGCTTAAAGTCAAGATTGGTAATGCCTCCTGAAGTTCTTTTATTGAACAGAATTGTTTTGGCAATCCTGGGTCTCCTGTTATTCCATATGAAGTTGAATATTGTACTTTCAAGGTCTGTAAAAAATTGTGTTGGTATTTTGATGGGGATTGCATTAACTCAGTATGTTGCTATTGGTAAGATTGTCATTTTTACTATGTTGATCCTTCCTATTCAGGAGAATGGGAGATCTTTCCATTTTCTAATATCCTCTTCAATTTATTTCTTCAATGAATTAAAGTTGTTGTCAAACAAATCTGCTACTTCTTTAGTTAGGGTTACTCAAAGGTGTTTGGTGCTATTTGCAACTATTATAAAGGGTGATGTTTCTCTTATTTCTTTTTCAGCCCTATTATCTTTAGTATAAAGGAGGGTTTTTTTTAGTTAATCTTGTACTCTGCTACATTGCTGAAGGTGTTTATCAGCTATAGGATTTCCCTGATTGAATTTTGGGGGTCACGTATGTATACAATCATATATCATCTACAAATAGAAATAGTTTCACTTCTTCCTTTCCATTTTGTATCCCTTTAATCTCCTTTTGTTCTCCTCTTGCTTTAGCTAAAACTTAAAAAATTATACTATATTTAGGTATTTTCTCTGATCTCTCCATGATTTTTATCATGAAAAAATATTGGATTTTGACAAAGACTTTTTAGCATTCAAATAGATGGTCATGTGGTTTTTTTTCTTTCAGGTTGTTTATATGATAGATGACATTTACACCTTTTCATATGTTGAATCATCCCTGCATCTCTGGGATGAAGCCTACTTGATCATGATGGAGATTTTTTTTATATATGTTCTTGAATTTGGTTTGCTAGTATTTTATTGAGGATTTTTGTATCAATGTTCATGAGGGAGATTTGTCTGTAATTCTCTTTCTTTGTTGCATCTTTGAGTGGCTTGGGTATTAGGGTGATTGTAGCCTCATAAGAAGAGTTCTGCAATGTTCCTTCAGTTTCTATTGTATGGAAGAGTTTGAGGAGTATTGGTATTAGTTCTTCTTTGAATGTCTGGTAGAATTCTGCACTGAAACAATCTGGCCCTGGGCTTTTTTTACTTGAGAGACTTTTTAATAACAGCATCAACTTCCTTTAGGGTTCTCTCTCTCTCTCTCTCTCTCTCTCTCTCTCTCTCTCTCTCTCTCTCTCTCTCCATTCTGGTTCATTTGTATAAGAATTTATCTATCTTGTTAACTTTCTCAAAGAACCATCTATTTTATTCATGGGTTCTTTGTATTTTTCTCTGTTTCAATTGTATTGATATCAGCTCTAAGTTTATTTCCTGCAATCTACTCCTTGTAGGTGAGTTTGCTTCTAATTGTTCTAACCTTTCAGGTGTGCTGTTAAGTCTCTTGTATGAGATTTCTCTAGGATTTTCATATAGGCATCTAGTGCTTTGAATGTTTCTCTTAACACTGCTTACTTTGTGTCCCATAAGTTTGGGTATGTTGTAGATTCATTTTTATTGAATTCTAGAAAGTCTTTGATTTCTTTCTTAACTTCTTCCTTGACTCAGAGGTGGTTCAAATAAGAGATGATCAGTTACCATGAATTTGTAGGCTTTCTGTGATTTTTGTTGTTGTTGAACTTTAACTTTAGACCATGATGATCTGATATGATATAAAGAGTCATTCCCATTTTTTTATATCTATTGATGTTTGCTTTATGACTGAGTATGTGGTCAATTTTAGAGAAAGTTTCATGGAGTGCTAAGAAATAGGTCTATTTCTTTGTGTTTAGGTGGAAAGTTCTGTGTATACCTACTAAGCCCATTTGTGTAATAACGTGTTAGATCCTTTATTTCTCTGTTTATTTTATGACTGGTAGACCTATCCATTGGTGAGAGTGGAGTATTGAGCTCTCCCAATATTAATATGTGATGTTTGATGTGAGGTTTATGCTGTATTATTATTTCTTTTACATAAGTAGGTACCTTTGTGTTAGGGGCATAAATGTTCAGGACTGAGACTTCATCTTGGTGGATTATTCTTGAGATGAATAAGTAATGTTTGTCCTGGTCTCTTTTGATTGGTTTTAGTTGGAAGTCTCTTTTGTTAGATGTTAGGTTAGCTACACCAACTTGTTTCTTAACACCATTTGATTGGAACATCTTTTCTCAACCCTTTACTGTCTGTCTTTGAAGTTGAGGTATGTCTCTTGTATGCACCATAAAGGATGGATTCTGTTTTTGTATCCATTGTGTTAGGGTGTGTCTTTTTATAGACGAATCGAGTCCATTGATATTAATGACCAGTGATCATTTTTTACTGTTATTTTGAGAGGTTGTGTGTGTGTGCGTGTGTGTGTGTGTGTGTGTGTGTGTGTCAGTGTGTGTGTGCTTTCTTTTTTGAGTTTTTCTTCTGTGGGATTATCTCTTGTGTGTAGTTTCATGGGTATATCTGGCTTCCTTAAATTGGAGTTTTACATTTAGTGCTTTCTGTAGGGCTGGATTTGTGAATAGGTGTCCTTTAAACCTGGTTTTGTCATAAAATATCTTTTTTACTCCATCTATGGTGATTGATAGTTTTGCTGGGTATAGTAGACTGGGCTGGAAGGCGAGGTCTTTTAGTGTCTGTATAACATCTGATCAGGACCTTCTTTCTTTCACTGTTTCCATTGAGAAATCTGGTAATATTCTGGTGGGTCTGCCTTTATAAGTAACTTGGCCTTTTTCTTTTCGGCTCTCAATATTTTTGATTAGTTCTGTAGGTTTAATGGTTTGATTGTTGTGTGATCTGATGACCCTTTTTGGAGGGGGATGTCTAGTCTATTTGGTGTTCTGTGATCTTCTTGTATCTTTATAGACATTTCCTTCTTCAGGTTGGGAAAGATTTCTTCTATGATTTTCTTGAATATATTTTCTGTGCCTATGAGCTGGTATTTTTCTCCTTCAATACAAATTATTGTCAAGTGTGGTCTATTCATGATATGCCATATTTCCTGGATGTTTCATGTTTTAATTTTTTGGTTAGTGTTTCTTTTCCTGAGGTATCTATCTCCACTATTGAATCCTCCACTCCAGAGATTCTCTTTCTCAATCACTTGAATTTTGTTGGTTGTGCTTGCATCTGTATTTCTAGTTCATTTCTTCAGGTTTTCTATTTCCAGCATTGTCTTGGTTTGTGTCTTTTTTAATGCTTCTATTTTTATTTTTAAATCTTAAACGCTTTCTTTAATCTTTTTATATCTTTTTCTTGGTTTTATTTATTTTCTTTCAGGGATTTGATAATCTCCTCCAATTTTTTGTTTGTATTTCCTTCTATTGCTTTAAAAAATTATATCTTTTTAAGGCTTCTTTTATATTATCTTCAAAAAAAATTTTAAGTTATTTTTTTCTGCTTCTTCTGCATTGCCATGATCAGGTCTTAATGTTGTAGAACCACCAGATACTTCTTGTTGTTTCTTATTGTTCTTTATGTTGTTGTATGCATTCTTATAATGTCATCTGCTCATTGCTACCTTGGTTCACTGCAGGATTTGTCTGAATCTCAAATAGCTGATTTTGGTGCTATCTGTTCTGGGTATGTCTGTGTCTCAGGAAGCCTCTCTTGGTCCAATCTGGGTTTTTGTCCCACTTGGAGGTAGTGTATTCTCTTAGTCTCTTAATCTGCTCTTAGACTCCTTGTTAGCTATGGATCAGGGTTCTTTGAGTTTCTTGCTGTCACAGAGGTCACTGGGGTTCCTGTATGAAGATGTGGAGTAGGGATGGGGTGGGGTTTTGACCCTTGGGTGTCCCTTGAGCTAAGGTATGCCTTGGATTCAGGCTTAAAGGGGGTTTCCCTGCTGTCTTGGGGTTATGGTGGAAAGGGAGCTTGGTGAGGGTAAAGTTCTAAGGGCTATGTCTCTAGGCTGGGCTTTGGAGACTGTGGCCTCTGCTTTGCCTTTTGTCTTGTTCTAAGCAAAAGCAATAAAACAGCCACTTTTAAAAAAGATCTTTATCACAGCAGACATAAGTATAATCACAAAAGATTTAATTCTAAAGGTTCATAGAGTCAAAGGCCCAGAGATAGGCCATAAAATAAAAGGTTTTATTTAACACCAAGCCAATGTGTTGGAAGATAAATGACTATCTAGAAACCATTTATATAGCATCTCTTGTAGAAATGTTACCTTGGGCTCAGGTTGGTAGTCTAAGATAGCTCACTAGTGCTTGGAAAGTAACAGTTCTGCAATGTGTTTCCAAGTGTCTAATCTAAGGTCTTAGAGCACTGGGTCATAAGAGGTCTGGGAATTTAAGATGTGACTACTTACAGATTTGTTTAACAGTCTGTACAACTAGCTGCTATAAAGACAGTGTTGTCTCTATTTTATACAACTACCTTTAATTTTAGATTTTCCCCTAACCTAATAGAGTGTATGTAGAGAAAATTTCAGTCATAAAGACCTGAAGAGTACAGACAGGAAAAAAAGGAATGTACTTAAATTGAAAGAAGGAAGACTATCTGAAATGTGAGCCCATGCTGTAATCTCAGAATACATGAGCATGAATCAGGAGAATTTTCATGAGCATAAAGCTAGTCTTGTCTATGTAATGTAATGCATTTTAGACCACTACAAGTCCGCCTGTGCTAGAATGTAAAACTTTCACACACACACACACACACACACACACACACACACACACACACACACACACCTTGAATTCAGAGTTTAGTTTCAAACCAAATGTGAGAAGAATGAAAGGGTTATGTGAGTCACTAGAGGTCACACTTCTGAGACTCTCCACTGGTTGTTTTCAGAATGCCTATAAAAGATTGTAGCCAGAACTTGATTTCAGCTATTTCTCATCCTGTTCAGAGGCACAAGTAATCTTGCTCTGAGCCAAATCTGCTTTGAGGCAAAAGTGACCTTGTACTGAGGCTGGAACAGCTCAGTGCAAAATTCATCCTAGAACAGCATTGGCAATGTGATATGCAAGTTATGGTTGTAGACGGCAACAGTTGTCTACCTTACCTCAAGGAATTGAAGGCCACACTTGTTTTCTTCTTCTTCTTTTTTCCATCTATCTACTCCATACGTGCATTGATTCTAAAGCTTTACACATGCCAGGCAAAGTGCTGTACCCATGAGCTGTAACCTAGATGTTTCTTACTTTCCTTTTTCAGTTTGAGATTGGGTCTCACCAAGATGCCCATGCTGACCCATTTTCAGTTTGAGATTGGGTCTTACCAAGATGCCCAGGCTGACCTACAATTCTGTATGTATTCTAGGCAGGCCTCCACTTTTAATATTCTTGACCCTTGATTCCCTGGGTTTGAAGGCCTGAATCATCACTCTAGTATTGGTGAAAACACTGACACTAAGCTTGAGACTATGCAGGTGTCAGATGAGTGGCATTTGACCTCATAGAACTGAAAATTATGCCATGAATGTATCATGTTGACATCACTATTTTCTAGCCCTCATTCCATGAAGAGTTAAGAGGACTGAGTGACAGAGGCACAATCACTTCCTCTAAAGTTACTTTTCCTTTGACTTAAACTAGTACACTTACTTCTTTATACATCAAACACCCCAAACCACGATCCTTGGAGAGACATATTTTAGACTTGGAGCCACATGTTCATGCTCAGCCCTTTGGGAATCAATATTCACTGCCAACTTCTCAATGATCGGCTTCCTGAAAGTTCTGGTTCCTTGCATGCTTCTGTGTCTCTCTTTTTCCACAGTATCAGAAGCTCTTCTTCTTATCTACCCCTGAATTAATGGGTGATCCATTTCAAAATGAAAATCAGGAGACAGCTGAGCAAGTATTCACCATTACAAGACAGAGTACAGCTGACCAGTAGTCTGGTCCTAAGATCCCAGATCACTGCTGAGAAGAGCTATGCATTCTATATGAGGAGCCCCAGGACAGTACTCCCATGAGAAAAGTCTTCATGAGGGCCCTATGCATGATGTTCTTAAGATTAAAAATTAAAAAATATGTAAAAATAAACAAAAAAGAAAGGAGTCACAAATTGTACCTTGGCACACCATGTTCTACCAGACTCCACCACTAGCTCTGGTGATTGTCTTGGAGAAAAAGCTGATAATTAGATCTTGCACCGTAACTAGGAAATCATAGAGACCAAAAATATACCTCCATGGTCAAATTTCATGTTCACTTTAAAAGAATTCCCTTGAAAAAACATTTGGATACCATACTAAGGAGTTTAAACCTAAAATGTCATCCTGTGTATTCCAGAAGGAAAGCAAGGGTGGTATGAGATGTATGTGTCACTGTGACAGTACAAAATTTTCCTCCCCAGTGACTATCTTTGCCTGTTTTCTTTGGCTATTACTAAATACTTCAGACCACACATTTTATAAAGATATTTATTTCACTTGTGATTCTAGAGGCTAAGAGGCCTAAGATTGACACACTGTGTTCTCATGAGAGACTTTTTGTTGATAGGGATTTCTGTAGAGTCCTATTGATATGGAGTTCTTCACACGATGAGTGGAGTACATACAAGTGACAAGGGTAAATGGACTTCATAATAGGCCAATTAAAGATAGCCCACTGGCAATAAGCCTATTAGTCCATAAATGGATTATCGACTTAGACTAAAGCTCTCAAGAACTGATCATTCCAAAAGACCACCACTTCCTGTAATACCTCACATGAGGGGTTCACTTCAGCATGAGTTTCATTGGAGACACTCAAAGCACAGCACCATTCCACCCTCTGCCAGGAAACCACAGCATTTGTGCTGAGCTCAAACAGCAGGCAACTGAGAGAACAGGACTCCACTGTCTGGTTATCACTGCAGCATTCCCTGACAATCCCTCCAAACAGACACACTGTCCTTTCTGTTTCCAGGGCCATCAGCATGTCTAAATACAATATTAGACCTTCACAAGAACTCCGGTATTTCCTAGCTTGTGAGATAACTGTATAATGTCATAGTCAAAGTCCTTTAGAACATTTACAATCCTATTCCTACGTTAATTTAATGTTTCATCATTGGTTCTGATAGCTTTATTATATGAACTGCCTAGAATTGGGAAAATGGTGCCAATGACTTGCCACACATTGTGTAATTGTTTCATTTGTTCCACAGGCTTATTCTACTTACTGAATGAGCCAGAAGCCACTTAGAGACAGAAAAAGAGAAGGCACAGGCTCTGGCCTCAGCACAGACGTGCAAACATGAAATGTGGTGTGGTATGTGCAGTACCAGAGCTGAATATAAGGGACAAGAACAAGTAGAAGCAGGAGCAGTAAGTTTGCCTTTGGGAAGATGGACCAAAAGGGTGTCAGGGTTCTTAACACTAGACCTCAGAACTGAAAAACAAAGATGAGCTGAGGGGATAATATTCTAACCCTGAAAACTAGGAAATATGGAGGTGTGTGTACATTTCAGGAAACCCATAATTTATAACTAAATACAAGGCAATTCAGCCACAAGTGTTCAATATTCACGATGTCATGCCAGTGGGTGTACAGACTTCTGAGCATGTGGCTGTAGCCTCCGCGTTAAGATACGAAAGCTGGCTTCACAGCAGAGCTGAAGACTGGCAGGAGGGGGAACCAGGCAGTGGAAGCCATGTGCCACATTTTCAAATAAAAAAACATTAACAGGGAAACAGAGGAGGAAGCTCTTTTCAAACCAGGATGGACAGTTTGATGTGCATTCCTTTAATCCCAGCACTAGGAATAGGAATGTATGTACTAGGAATACAGAGGGAGAAGTATCTCTGTAAGTTCAAGGACAGCCTGGTCTAAATGGAGAATTCCAGGACAGCCAAAGCTACATAGTAAGAATCTATGGATAGGGTGGGTAGGAAAGAGGAACCTAATATGACCTGGATGGCTGATTTGGCCCAACAGGTGACAAGCAATGTGGGAAAAGAGAAGTTAGATGAATTTAAAGGAAACATGGTTTGTGTATTTACTTCATTATTATCTCTGCATGTGTGTGTGTATGTCTGTCTGTCTGTCTGTATGTATGTATGTATGTGTGTATGTATGTATGTCATGTGTGTGATGTGTCTGTGTGTGAGGGTTTGAGGCAGCCCACATGTGGATGTTGGAAATTAATTTAGTTCCACCTTTATGTGGGATTTAAGGAATAAACTCAGGTCAGTAGACTTGACTGACAAGCACTTTGCCTATGTACTGTAACATCAGCCCTAATTTACTTTTTCACCCTGTGGTGTTTAGGACTAAACATAATCTCTTGAATTCTACAACTGAGCTACAGCCCCAGCCCTCTTTTTACATTTTACTTTGAGACAACATCTTACTAAGTTACCCAGGCTTGCCTTAAATAGACTCAAACTCCCTCTGTCTCCCATGTAGCTGGAATAACAAGCCTGTGCCACCAGGTCCAAAATCTATTTTGATTCTGACACGGAAGAAATGGGGTCCCATGGAATATTCAGGAGACATCTAGGTACCAAGTGTCATTGTGTCTGTTAAATACATATAGCTTGAAGTCAAAGGCTTCAGGGCTGCTTGCTCAAGGAAGAAAAGGATTCCCATGAATGCCAACACAAAGAGGGGAATAAGAGAAAAGAGATGGAAGGTAACTAGGAGAGGGTAGAGGAGCCTGAAAAGACAGAGGAATCCTCTACTAAGGACTAAGTAGAGGCAGTAATTCTAACTAGGGACCTAAAAGAAGGGCTAGTTCTAAATAAGGACCTGAGTAGTTGGGAGCTATGGAGAATCCCTGTTGGACAAAAGTGGGTGTCCAGTGTTGAGTGCAGTGACCTTCAAATAAAAGAGGATAGGGAAGCAGGGCTGGGGGGGTGGAGGAAGGGTGTTGATCTTCTTGGAGGACAGTGAGGAATCAGAAGAATGAGTGGATTTGACTAGAGTGGATGACAGGACAGAAGAGTCAGATGTTAATTTTCTCTATGAACAGGCCTGAAGTATCAGGGTTGGGGAACAGGGCAAGGATGCTGTGGTATGGTCTACAGGCCTATGAGCTAGAGAACCTAGGCTAGATGCCCCCTAGCATGTGCTGGAGGGATAGACAGGACATTTGAGAATATTCAACCAAGGTGGAGTCAGAAAAGACAGTGATCTCACTGAGACATTTGGAGGATGATACTGGTAAGGAGAAAGTAAACAGAATCATTAAGATGATGTCAGGAGCCGGCAGTGAAGAGTTGAGCCATTGGAGGGATAGCATGGTCAGGCTACCAGAGACAAAGTATACTCCCCAGGGGCCTACAGAATGTTCTGCTTCTTCAGCCTCATTGGCTTCTGCCCAGAGGTATAATCTTTGGGATGATTACAGGTCCTCAGATGCTGCTGCCCACTCCCAGAGTATCCATCTCTTCCAAAGAATTTATCCAGAGCCTAGTATGGCAGGAAGAACCACTCCATGCCTACCAACCCACTACCAGGAAGGAATTCATGACCCAGAAATCTTTATCTCCCCAAGTCTCATAGCTGAGCCCTTGGTAGCTCACACATACCAGTTTATTAAGACAACAAGGCCTGTGAAACAGGACTCCTGGGTCATGAGCATGAGCATGCTTCAGTGGGAGGAAATGAGGCTGTGCCTACACCAGCTTGGACTTAAGCCTGGAGCACCACAGGGCCATGGACAGAGGGTGCGGTTGGGGGTTAGAAGCTCAGGAGAGTTGAGATCACACAGGACAAGGCGGTAAGGACATGAGCAGTTCTGGGAAGCTAGCTAAAGGGCTGAGACTATGCATCCTGAGTAAAGAGGATCCTTAGTTAAACCACCAGGGACCTGGGTGCAGCAAGACAGAAGTGAGGAGAAGCCCAAGTTTAGAAAAAAAGTCATTAGAAACCTGTCATACTCTGAGGCAACCACTCCACTTATTGTTAGACCAGCACCTTCTTTCTTCCCAGCCCTAACAGGATGCAGTGTTATCCATTCATTCTGTTTCCACAAGAAAGTACCTAGCAGCATGTTAAGTGGGAGCTTTTTGCATCAGTCCTGCGCATTAGAGCAGCACCTCATCTGAGGCCCAAGAAGCTCAACATTCATTCAGGAGGAACCACAGAGAACTCTCTTATTCTCAGAGAGGGAGGCTTGCTGTCTGACCACCCCAGGCCAGTCATTGACTGAGTCTGTGGCCCAGCAGGCAGAGAACCTAACCACATCACATCTTATCTGTTAGTGCTCCTGATGAGACTCAGATTAATTCCAGAATTTCCCGGGCTCTGCCAAGGGAGCACTAGCAGGCACAAGTGATGGTAACTGGCTTTTGTCTGGTTTGTACTGGCAAAGCCCTGTAGGTTTCCTTTCTGTTGTCACTGTGTTGTATTTGAGCCCTTCATTGGACCTTGGGACATTTTTATACCCATTTCTAAATAAGATAAACTAATCTAGAAATGAATCTCAATGAGTGGAGTGTTTGTTTCCATACGGTAAGCCCTAGATTTGATCCCCAGAACTCCTTGACACCACCTGCTAAGAGTGTCTCAATGAGAGATTGTCTACATTGTATTGATCTATGGGTTGGGGGATATCTTAAGTTAACTAAGGTGGGCAGATCCAGTCCACTGTGGGCAGCTCGTTCTCTAAGCATATGTTCCTAACCTATGTAGGAATAAAGAAATTGCCTGAGGGCAGTCAAGATATTAGCACAGGTATAAAATTATTCACCAGATTAGAACTGAGATGAAGTTTAACATAGAATGTGTATTACAGATAAAATGGAAACACAGAAAGTGAGAAAGAAAATTCTCAGAGAGAATCCCCCTCCTGAGATGGAAGGGGTCCTTCTATAGCAATGGAGGAAGTTATCTGTTCTCTGTCTTCAGGCCATTCACATGATGTCATTTCTGTATAGACAACAAATGTCCATATCACTATCTTGATAAACAGTACATGTGCAGCAGTATTTGTCCTTCCTGAGCATGGCCACTTGGGTGAGGCACCATTGATCATTAGGAAAATCCCATGTTGCAAAAGCCATCATAATTTACTGGATCAGGATTGAAGCGACCATGTTCTGACTGTTGAAGGATGGGGTGTGTTTTATTTTGGGTCTTTTTTTTTTTTTGGATCTTTTTTAAAGGTTTTTTTTTTTTGTAAGACAGTGTTTCTCTGTGTAGCTTTGGACCCCATCGTGGAACTCAGTCTGTAGACTCCCTTATTACTTTCTGTCTCCTATCTATCCTCAGCCCTCCAAAACCACTATGGTTAATTTTGGCCACCTAGTGGCTAGTTCTGCCCTCTGAATCAAAGCAAACTTTGTTGTTCAAAATGTGGTCAAAGCTAAAATTATAATTTAAAATTGAACAATCATAGATTAGGGTGGGGCTTCATGATCTCCAGTGTGTATTGCTGGTCCCTGGGGCAGAAGCTGCTGTTTACACTGGTGACCACACAAGTCCAAACAGTGTGGCTGGACAGTATTCTGGGTGAAGTGGATCAGAATGGAGACTGAAGAGGCACCTACCTATGGATATAAGATTCAAGGCAGTAACAAAATACCTATAAGTGTATGTTAGGAAGTCCATGAAGAATTTAAAAAATCATTCTAGTTTGAAATAAATAAGGGAAGGAGATAAAGGGTAAATAGAAGAGTTGATAATAAAACAGGTATCAATAAAGGTAATGCCAATAAGATTTGAAGTTTTCGTTTTAAAGGACACTGTGGGGGAGGCAGAGTAAGATAGGTTTTAACTGGATTGCTACAGATTTCATTGATGTTAATATCATTGAATCATTTCATTTTAGATCACAGGATTGTTATATACAGATTAAGATAAGAGATAGGATATTAAAAGAAAAAAATACCAAACTGACAAACATAAGTTTGCTTCAACTCATAACATTTTGACTCTCCATATTTACAGAACCTCACTCAACTTCTCCCCACACTTGTACATTATTTGTGGTCATTCATTTTGTGGTGTTTTGTTGTTTGGGTCTCAGCCCTTCTGACTAGGGCAAGATGACCTCTCAAATACTTTAATTTGTGAGAAAAATAAAAATTTTTCTCAATCTTTTATATTCATTCTTTTGACAACACTGTTTAGCTTTATACCCCAATTATTAATTAGGTAATTTGTTTTATTGATATTTAATATTTTTCCCTTTTCTTCATTATTCTAGATACTAACACTGCCAGATATACAACAGATGAAGATTATTTTCTATTCTGCAGGCTGTCACTTTACTTAATTATGGTATCCTTTGCTAAGTAAGTATTTTGCAGGGCATTGCAACTGTGAATGTTATGTGTATGTGATTTCTTCTTGGCATGTTTGGCATATAAAAGACAATTTTATGTGTTAAGTTTGTGTTCCACTACTTTCATGAAAGTGTGTATCATCTGTAGTTTCATTTTTGAGGCTTTAAGATTTTATATATATATATATATATATATATATATATATATATATATATATAAATTTTCTTTCCAATTTGTATCCCCTTTATCTCATCTGTACTAGGACTATGTAGTTACATTATAAATAATTGTCACCAATATTGGTTTAATAAAAATGCTGATTGGCCAAAGGCAGACAGTAAATATGGGTGGGGCTACCAAACTAAGAAAACTCTGGGAACAGAAAGAATAGAGCAGAAATGCCACAGAGACTCCAGAGAGACCAGTGGAGAAGCCAGCAGATGCAGAGGACAACTATGCTGCTCTGAGAAAAGGTACTGAGCCCATGGCTGAACAACATAAGAATCATGGGTCAGTTTAAGAATTAAGAGTTAGCAAGTTATATGCCTGGGCCCCAGTGTTGTAGTAAGTTTTCCCTGAGGCCTGTTTGGGCCCGGAGGTTTGGAACTGGGTCCGTGTGGCGGCTTTTGTCCCCCAAAGAAATGAATCAGACGCTTATATTACTTCATACTGTTTGGTCCATGTCTCATGCACATTACTAGCTGGCTCTTTCATCTTAATTCAGCTCATTTTCATTAATCTACCCACCACGTGGCTCACGGCCCATGGCTCACCTGGATTCCTACATGCTTCTTATTCGGGGGATAGATGGAGACTGACTAACTCCACCCTCCTACCTACCTCTGCTCTGATCCTCCACCCACTTCTATGATGCTGTGCATAGGCCAAAACAGCTCCTTTATTTTCAGCATACAGTGAACATTCAACCACATTTCCTCTTTTCTGTCTAAGCAAAAAGGAAGGTTTCAATTTCCATATAGCAAAATTACAACAGAACAGCTCTCAATCAGGAATTACAGTCACAATATCCAGTCTATTTGTATTCACAAAATAAAGAGAATATTCCAATATCTACCTTATCATTGTGAGTCTAAAGTTTCATATCTAATATACCTTTTAAAATAAAAAGAACTATACCTATAATTATTAAACCTTCAACCACATCAAAGACCACAGAAGGATATATTATTATGCAAATAAACAAGAAGTTCAAGCAACTTCCAAAGTCAACAAAATGACAGAGATGACACCGGTCTGCCTGGACAGTCACCCAAAGCAAATTTCCTTTTAATGTTGGGGCACCATCTTCAGCCTTTATGGCCCAAAGTCTCTGGCATACCTTTCAGTGATGCAGGAAATCTGACACAGTCCATCAGTCGCTTCTTCTTTTGTCTTGAAGAATGCGTGGGAATGTTTTTCTTCAAAGCAGGAACCCGAAGGACCATCTCGGCTTGTTTTGCCAACGTTCAGAGGTCACTTTCCTATGGAACCTGCATGTCCAGTTTATACAGCATACTATCAAGCAGTCAATGCCAGAACAGTTTCTTGTTCAGTGACTAACTGTTGCCACAAAGTAAATTCCACATGAAGTTTCTTCAATGCCCATCATTTTCCTGAAATATATTGATGCTTCCAGGAGCAGACCTATCTCACTGTCCAGAAAAGTCTAAGTTCTTAAAATACTTAAAATGCCATATTTTGCATGTCTTTGAAGTGTTTGAAGACTTCCTATCTAATTGAAATATATCTTTGTATACCTACAAAAACCTAAGTAACATGACTATAAGTTTGGTTATCATAGATGACTATTAATCTGCATTTCTCAATTATACATTATAATTTTAAATGAGTTACATCAGCATCATACCTTAATCAAAAATAGAAAAATACATACAGCATAACAAAATTGACCTTAAGTTTATAACAATAAACCAAAATCCACTTATCTTTTCTAATCATTCCTATATCATAGCCTCCTCCCTCCCCTTTTTTTAAGATTGACTATGACCATTAACCATTTATAATGAAAACAAACATTAATAAATAATATTTTGGGGAAATTGGACGTACCTTTCTTTCTTTTACTGCTTCCTGCTGTCAAAGGATGATGATGATCTCATGGGGTTTTGAAGCTGGATCGTCTCAACTGGCCATCTTGGAAGCTGCTCTTCCCATCAGAGAATTTCAGGTGGGCTTGGCAAATAGAACCACATTGGCCTAGAACCAATCCACAGGTTTTGATCTTCTGTGGAGACAAAAGCAGAAACTCTTTTCCCAAGTAACATATTCTTATAAACAGATTTCAAAGTCAAGATATCTTTAAAGTATGTGTATTTGTTTAACTTACAGCCTTAGCAATCAACTGTCTCTCTGCAATTAGCTCATTAAAAGTTAAAAATTTAAAAGAAAATGCAATAACCATATTCCAGACTCTCTGTTTATCTGCCATCTTTTGTGGTTTTTTATCTTTATTTCCTATTTCTCTTTCTTAAAGGGCTTTTTCTACCCTCTTTTCTCTCTCTCTGAAGCCTATGCGTATTTTACATACATTGCACCCCGTTTAGAGGTTTTGTGAGTCTAAATTTGTTATATTGAGAATTCTTAATCATTTTCTAACACAAAGAGCTTTTAAAATGTCGGTATCACTTTATTTGCTGACTCTGTCCCTTTTGGCTGTGTTTCAATATGGTGGAGGAGCCCGCACATCTCTGCCACTGCCAGCAAAGAGAGTGTACTCAGGAAATGCTGCTACTCAAAAAACCTTTTTTAACTCTGTTTCCTTTCTGTTTAGTATAAGCAGAAACCTTAAGTCAATCACACTTGTGCTAAGCCTTCCATGAAACATACGAGTTTAAGCTGTGTGCCACAGACGCACCATTTTTAAATTCCTGCCTGAACACTGGGCTGTCTCTGTACCATAAATCAATTCAAATACGCAATTCAAAAAACTGCTTTTGGCTCTGTTTCAGTGATCTAGAGTGCTCTTTAGTTTTTTAAACTTTCTCAGGGTTTATGAGGGTGTTCAGGCCCCACGTTGGGTGTCATCTGTTGAAGAAAGTTTCCTGTGGCCCGTTTGGGCCAGGAGGTTTGGTACCTGGTCCGTGGCAGCTTTTGTCCCCCAAAGAAATTAATCAGACGCTTATATTACTTCATACTGTTTGGTCCATGTCTCATGCACATTACTAGCTGGCTCTTTCATCTTAATTCAACCCATTTTCATTAATCTACCCACCACGTGGCCCACGGCCCATGGCTCACCTGGATTCCTACATGCTTCTTCTTTGGGGGACGGATGGAGACTGACTAACTCCACCCTCCTACCTGCCTCTGCTCTGATCCTCCACCCACTTCTACGGTGCTGTGCATAGGCCAAAACAGTTCCTTTATTTTCAGCATACAGAAAACATTCCACCACACCCCAGGTCTATCAGCAAGCAGAGTATAATTAATATAAGCATCTGTGTGTTTCTGTGGTACCGCAAGACTTCAAGACTTCAGTACTGTGAGACTGAAGGACTGCCGGTCTGTAGGTCAGTACCTCAGGGCAAGGCCAGAAAGGCTGGACCAGAAACATACTACTACATTCATCCACTTGTCTTATGTTCTAGCCAAGATATAAAGCACAATATTGAACAGGAATACCGAGAAAGAGGGGCATCCATGTCTTATTCCTAATGCTAATAGAAATATTTTGTTTTTCTCTACTTAGAATATTGTTGCAATTGTTATTAAGGCTTATTGCCTTTATTATGTTGAAATATGCCCCTCATATCCCTAGATTCTTCATAACGTTTATCATAAAAGGATATTGAGTCTGTCTTGTCACATGGCCCAAGGCTTATCTGTGTTATGTTACATGTTGAATCTTGGGTAGCTAGATTGATCTCTCATCTGACTCTGCCCTCCTCCTACCTAGGATCCAATTTCCCAGTCTATTCTATGATGCCTTTCATGAGCCATAAACAGTACCTTATTTAAAGAACGATATTCAGAGTGTACAGAATGATATTACCACATCACTTCCACTTTTCAGTCTAATCATAAAGGAAGGATTCAATTTTAATATAGCAGACTTAAATATTCAAAACAGCTATCAAGCAAGAATTATAGGTACAATATCTAATCTATTTGTATTTAACAAAATTGAAAAAATATTCTATCATCTACTTTATCCTTATGAGTCTAAAGTTTCATATTTAATATACTTTTTAAATTAACTAAAAAAAACTATACCTGTAACTATCTAATCTTCAACTACATCAAAGGCCACAGAAGGATATAAAATTACCCAAGTAAACCAGACATGCAAGCCACTTCCAAAATCTAGAAATGATAGAGAGATGACACTTGCCTTCATCGACAGTCACCCAAAGTTCCTCTGAAATGTTGGGGCATCCATATTCAGCCTACAGGCCAATAGTCTATGGCATAACTTTCAGTGAATCAGGAAATTCAAAGGACTGCTCTGCCCATTCTGGCATCTGTTGTGAGTCTCTTCTCCTTGTGTCCTGAACGATGTCTGACAGTTTTCTCTGCAAAGCAGGAACCTGGAGGACCATTTCAGCTTGTTCTGCCAAAGTTCAGAGGTCACTTTCCTATGGATCCTGCATGTTCAGCTTATAGAGCATACTGTCAGGCAGTCAAAACGATTAGGTGGCTCCTGGTCAGTTGTGGCACATGGGCTTGTGTGTCTCCTGTCACCTCTGAACAAAAGGTCTGCTCAATCTCTACCTCTGCTTTGGGCAGGGGACTGAATTTCAAGTCTTCAATCCTTCTCTGTTTAACCTGTTGGAGGCGGAGTGGCTATGCCAGTTTCCTTAACAGGAACTGGGGAACCCTGACAGACAAAGTTTATCTCTGTCTGCTGCAGAGTGTGTAGAGACATACTCCACAGTCAGCACCTGGTCCTCGAACCAGAACTCGACCGGAACAGAATTTTCCTTGCCAGGGATTCAGGCGCTGGGGCTTGCTGAACCCACCTCACCTTTGGGCAGAGTCTGAGTCTGTCTTTCAGAGTTCTCACTCCTTCTCTGTTTGATCAGTTGGAGGTGGGTCGCTGTGCAAATTCCCTCAGCAGCAGCCTACAAGACCTGAACTGAGCAATGAAGAGGAAACAGAAGGAAGCAACACCAAAAAATCCTTTATGATGATCATCGAAGCTCTCAAAAAAGATATGAAAAATTGCCTTAAAGAAATAGAAGAAAATACAAGCAAAAAATTGGAAGAGATGAAAAAATCTATGAATGAAAACCAAGAAAAAGTAAACCAGAAAATGAAAGAAACATGCCAAGAACTAAAAACTGAAATAGAAGAAATAAAAAGCACAAAATGAGACAAAGATGGAAATAGAAACCTGAAGAGAAAAGCTGGAACCACAGATACAAGCATAACAAACAGAGTTCAAGAGATGGAAGATAGAATCTCTGAAGTGGAAGACTCAGTAGCTCAAATAGATATATCAGTCAAAGAAAATAGTAAAACCAAAAAAGCCATAATTCAAAATGTTCGGGAAATCTGGGACACCATGAAAAGACCTAACTTGAGAATAATAGGAATAGAAGAAGGAGAAGAGGTTCATGCTCTCCTCCTCTCCTGCATCTCCTCGAGGCTCCTCTGGCCTGAGCCGAGCCATGTCGATCTCCGAGAGCAACACGGCGGCCGCTTCCCTGCCCAACGGTGACTGGGGCCGCCCTAGGGCACCGCCGGGAGGGAACCGGGTGACGGTGGTGCTGGGCGCGCAGTGGGGCGACGAGGGCAAAGGGAAGGTGGTGGATCTGCTGGCGCAGGATGCCGACATCGTGTGCCGCTGCCAGGGAGGAAATAATGCTGGCCACACAGTTGTTGTAGATTCTGTGGAATATGACTTTCATCTTTTACCTAGTGGAATAATTAACCCAAATGTTACTGCCTTCATTGGAAATGGAGTGGTAATTCATCTTCCTGGATTGTTTGAAGAAGTGGAGAAAAATATTCAAAAGGGAAAAGGTCTAGATGGCTGGGAAAAAAGGCTTATCATATCGGACAGAGCTCATATTGTATTTGATTT
>PVIH01019721.1:0-19667 GCA_004025045.1 Sigmodon hispidus
AGAGACTTTGGGCCTAATGGCTGAAGATGGATGCCCCAACGTTACAAAGGAACTTTGGGTGACTGTCCAGGCAGATAGATGTCATCTCTGTCATTTTCTAGACTTTGGAAGTTGCTTGCACTTCCTGTTTATTTGCATAATATTATATCCTTCTGTGGTCTTTGATGTGGTTGAAGGTTTAATAATTGTAGGTATAGTTATTTTTAGTTTAAAAGGTACATTAGATATGAAACTTTAGTCTCACAATGATAAGGTAGATAATGAAATATTCTCTTTAATTTTGGAATACAAACACACTGGATATTGTGACTGTAATTCTTGTTTGAGAGCTGTTCTGTTGTGTGTAATTTTGCTATATGGAAACTGAAACCTTCCTTTTTAATTAGACAGAAAAGAGGAAATGTGGTGGAATGTTCTCTGTACGATATAAATAAATAACTGTTTGGACCCATGCAGGGCACCGTAGAAGTGGGTGGAGAATCAGAGGCAGCCAGGTAGGAAGAAGGGGTGGAGTCTACTAGTTGCCATCTGTCCCCCGAAGAAGAAGCATGTAGGAATTCAGGTGAGCCACGGGCTGCAAGCCATGTGGTGGGTAGATTCATGGAAATGGGTTGATTTAAGAAGAAAGAGCTAGCTAGTAATGTGCTTAAGATATGGGCCAAGCAGTGTAAAGTATATAAGCGTGTGATTCATTTCTTTTGGGGGACAAAAGCTGAGGGCGCGCGAACCAGGTTCCAAACCGGCGCCACACGTGCGCCAGGTCATAAATCTCTGGACCCAAACAGGCCGGGAAAAACATACCACAACAGAAGGATATAATCTTACCCATATAAACAGGAAGTGCAAGCAACTTCTAAAGTCTAGAAAATGACAGAATGACACCTGTCTTCTGCCTGGACAGTCACCCAAATTCCTTTGTAATGTTGGGTCATCATCTTCAGCCTATAGACCCAGACAGAGTCTCTGACATATTTTTCAGTGATGCAGGAAATGTGGCACAGACCATCAGTCACTTTTCCTTGTGTCTTGAAGGACTCCTGGTAATTTTTGCAAATCAGGAACCTGAAGGACCATCTCAGCCTGTTCTGCCAAGGTTTAGAGGTCACTTTCCTGTGGAACCTGCATGTCCAGTTTATACAGAATACTATCAAACAGTCAATACCAGAACAGTTACTTGTCCAGTGGCTAATTGTTGCCACCAAGTAAATTCCTCATGAAGCTTATTCAGTGCCCAACATTTTCCTGAAATACATTGATGCTGCCAGGAGCAGAACTGTCTCATTGTCAAGAAAAGTCTAAGTTCTTAATGCCATATTCTGCATGTCTTTGTGGTGTTTGAAGACTACCTATCTAATTGAAATATATCTTTGTATACCTACAAAAACCTAACTAACATGAGTATAGGTTTGGTTATCACAGATGACTATTAATCTGCATTTCTCAATTAAACACTACAATTTTAAATGAGTTACATCAGCATCATACCTTAATCAAGAGTAGAAAAATACATACAGCATAACAAAATTGACCTTAAGTTTGTATCAATAATTCAAAATCCATCTATCTTTTCAAATTATATCTAAGTGATAATTCAATTGAGAATGATGTCAGTCACACTATACCTTTCATTATACTCTCAAAATTATCTTGAAATAATTCTAAGTAAATAAGGTTTGTAAAATAAAAATTTAAAATGTTGAATAAAAATTGAAGATATCAGAAAATTAAAAGGGCTCTCATGCTCATAGATTAGTAGAATTAGAATTGTGATAACAGACATTTTATCAAAAGCAATCTTCAGATTCAGTTCAATCTCGATCAACACTCTATAGAGTTATAGTGATTAAAAAACCCCAGCATGACAGTGGCATAGAAACAGACTGTTAATCAATAAAATTGAATTAAAGACCCAAACATAAGTTAGCATACTATTGAATCTTCATATTTTTTCATTTTCTTTTCCTTTTTACAAAGAATCCAAAAATACACACTGCAGAAAAGACAACATCTTAGCCAAATAGTGCTGATTAAATTTAATGACTATGTGTAGAAAAATGAAAATAACACACACACACATATATCAACTTGCCACAAACTCAACTCTAAAAGTATCAAGAACCTCACTGTAAGGGTAGATACACTGAATCTGATAGAAGAGAAAGTGGGAGAATAATCTTAATCTGATTGGAACAGGAGATGACTTTCCGAACTGAGCATTGATATCATAGGCACTAAGATCAACAATTAATAAATGGGACGTCATGAAACAGAAAAGCTTCTGTACAGCAAAGAGCAGTATCACTCAGGCAAAATGGCATCCTACAGATTGAAAAAGGTTTTGTCCAGCTACACATTTGAGAAAGGATAATGTCTAAATGTACACAGTACTAAAAAGAAATAGATATCAAGAAAACAAATAGCTCAGTTTAAAAATGGGAAATTGAACTAAGCAGAGAATTCTCAAAAGATAAAGCTCAAATGGCTTAGAAACAAAGGCATGCTCAACTTTCTTATCCATCATGCAAATCTAAACTACTTTGAGATTTCATCTTATTCCTGTCAGACTTGCCAAGTTCAATAAGATAAATAATAGCACAAGATGGCTAGGATAAAAGCTAGGGGGAGTACATTCATCACTGGTATCAGTGAAAACTTCAAAATCAGTCTGGAGGTTTTTTAAGAAGCTGAGAATCTCTTTGCCTTAAGCATCAGTTATATCAATCTTAAGCATATACACAAAGGATTCTAAATTCTACTGTAGAGATACACATGCATTCACCTTTGTTGCTGTAGTATTCATAATAGTCAGAAATTGGAAACAACCTAGAAGTGATTAACTGACTACAGGATAATGAAAATGTGGTAAATTTTCACAGTAAAATATTATTCATTCACTAAGAAAAAATTTTAATATTTGCTGGTAAATGGAGTTAGAAATTCACCCATTCCAAGTGAGGTAACTCAGACCCTACTAGCCAATATTATATATTTTCTCTTATATGTGGATGTTAGCTTTGAAGTCTTTGATCTATGTCTTAAAATAAGAGTTATCCCAGACGTTAGGTATTTACTAATGGAATGTTCCAAAGAAGGTGAACTAGATTATAGTGTTAAGAACTAAAGAGATAACTAAAATGGGATGATCAAATAGGGAATAGATGGAGAAGAAAGACAATGGTGGAATATGGAGAAAGACAGCACTAAAATCCATTTGAGAAAAAAACAAAGCATACAGAAACTTACTATTATCAAGTTTCTTCAAATTTATAAATATCTAAATGGAGTCACCAAAGAATAGGTAAAGCAACAACACAACTAGATATCTTATGTGGCCATGTAACATCCCCAGTGACAGGAATGGGTTTTTATATTATAATTATTGGCCAATTAAGGGACAATCTGAAAACTCTAAAATATTACAGGCTATTGTCAAGACTGTCAGGTGCTCTCTGCACTCTAATGCTAAGGCTCTAATGCTGAAGACAATACTTACCCCTAATGACTAGTGTTCATGGTATTGGCAGGTACTATGCACCAAATAAAAATGGCAATCATCAACTTAACAGTGACTTTCCTGGAAGATATATGGGTACAATAGGAGTGAGTAACCAACCACTTTCTTATTGACTTTTTAGGCCAACTCCATGAGATGAAGAGCATATTCATTACTGATGAAGTGGTCAAAAACCTGAGACTAAGTACATTATTGTCTTAGGGGGAAATGCTATTATTATTCTGCTAAAGGAATATAGCAATAAAATGATTCTTAATGACATGCTATTATAGTAATAGATGAGCACTTTGTTTAATCCTCATCACAGAAGCTTCTTGAAATAGTTGACAGCAACCCACAGGTCTATAACAACAGAATAGTACTTATAGGTGACAATTTAACACAGAGATAAGCATTACTTAAATGTCTTTATTGAGAAAATCAAGGTGGGAATTTTATAAATGGTAGCGGCTCCTTAGGCATTCAATGACCGTTTCACAGAAGTTATGTAAGACCACTGGAAAACAGATATTTTCATTATAATTTAAAACAACAAAACACTAGTTATGAAGTAGCAACAAACAATAATGTATGTTTGAAGATCAATACAACATGAATTATATTAAAGGGTCACTTAGGAAGCTTGAGAATTACTACTTTCAAAGAAAACTAAATTTTGAATTTATGGGTCAATACCTAATATTATAGAAATTGTATTTAACTCCTTTGGCTATATATTTTATAATAAAATATTGGTTCATATATGATATCCATTTTCTGTTTTTTAATAGAAATTAATAATATTCCTGTACAAAACATGCACAAGATCACATCAGGATAAGGGAGGAGGTCATGAAGTCTCACTATCAACTGGAGAGCTATTGGCAATTGATGGCTTCTAGAAGGAGACTTAGTTTTCTTCAGAGATGTGGTCCCTAAGAGTATATTAACAATGATATAGTATATGGTCCTACATGCATGTATAAGTCATATTATGTGAACTCGGTAGATATAAGAGATAAAAATATATGTAGTTGAAAGGAATAAGTAGAAGATAGATAAGAAAGGAAGTGAAGAAGAAGAACTGAATAGATTTGATCTTAAATATTTACATGTATGCAAATCTCAATAAAGAAAAATATTAGAAATGCATATAGTTTCAAAATAACATCTATATTTCTGACAATAAGATTTCTGAATATAGCTTGAAATTTATTCATAATTCTTTTTGTACTATGAACATATGCCACTAGGCATGTAGTGTCATAATACTCTCTTTAAAGTCAATTTATGTGTTTATGTTGCCTACATGGTATGGAACACATGTCTTGAATATGCTTCATGTTTGTAAGTATTTGCCTATTCTATGTTCTAAATGATTTCAGGCCCCATTTGGACCAAGGGTCTGACCTGCGCGCGGCAGCTTTTATCCCTTAAAAGAAATTACTCAGACACTTATATTAATTTCATGCTGCTTGGCTTATGTCTCAGCCACATTACTAGATAGCTTTTTCATCTTAATTTAATACATTTCTAGTAATCTACTTGCCTCATGGCCCTGCCCATGGCTTACCTGGATTCCCTACATGGTTCTCCTTTGGAGGTTGGATGGAGACTGGGTTAACTTCACCTTCCTCTACCAGTCTCTGATTTCCTGCCTACTGCTACAGTGCTCACCACAGGCAAAAACAGTTATTTTATTCACAGAATAATTTCCACTGCATACAGACCAATGTTCCCTCCATAGTTCTAAAATTTAAATATAGAATGATTTTCATACCAATACACTTTATATTTTAGTTCCAAAAATACAGTCTATCCTTTTTTTTTTTCCAAGCTCCACTCTGTCTTTCCTGTACATAATAATTTTCTTTGGGTTTATATTTATATTTTATTTATTAAAGTTAAAGTAAAAGCATAGAACATTTGTATAAATAAAGTATATTATATAGATAGTTCCATTCTCTGAAGTTGAAAGTATATCCTGAAGAAATTTTTTAGAACATAGTTATATGGTTATTCTTTCAGACTTGTACAGTACTCCTTTGGGTTAATAATTAATAATACTATTAATAACAAAACAACAATAATAAAGAAATAATTTCCTAGGTGTTAATGTGTAAATTAAGAATTTGTAAAAAAGTTTAAGAATGTGTAAATTAGAGCAGATTTTGAAGGAATCAGGAGTTAACAAGATGTGCACAAAAGAGTGCTACAAGTTAAGGACTGGAGATGCTGAACTGGTAAGCAAAGAGTAAAATTTAACAAGAAGAATAAAAAATCTACAGAGAATGTTTAGAAAAAGCATGGTAAAATCATACAAGATCTTAGGGAAATGAGACAGGACAAAATGCAGAGGTCTACAGATACCATGAACCAGTACTAATGTATGTATCAGACTACCTGAAGACGTAAAAGTATGCACAAATAAAGACAAATGTGCTATGCTTTTATTTTAATTTTAATAGATAAAAGTAAATATAAACCTTTATTCATACATATTTGATTTTATATTCAGATCTATTTTTCCTTAGAGAGGGCTTATCAACCAATAAAAAGCTAAGGAGGATTCCATATTTTTTCTGATTGTTTAGAAGTTTTACACCCTACATTAATGTGTTCCATGCTTCTGAAATTGATTTTCCTGAATTTCAGGGTTCAAATATTTTGTATATGAACAAGTAAATTGTACTATGTAGCATTTACTCTAAAGTATCTATTGGTTGTTCAGAGTATGGTCATTATAGTCAGCCCTAAAAACATACATAAATATAACAACATAAATATAACATTCAATAGATTATATACATACAGTGCCAACTGGTGTGCTCTTCCCTGGAGAAGACCAGTTATCTCAAGACCACCACTGCAAGCTTTCCTCAGTCATTTATAGTTTGGTTAGGGTTCAGATATCATAGGATTTTTCCTAAGCACTTTAGCATGACCACTGATATTGTCCTTACACAACTGACTTTTGCATAGTCATGTTGGTGAGATTTATGGATATAGGTACTGACACTCTGAGGAGACACAATCTTACAACAAACTTCTGGCCTCTCCTCTGACTCTTATAATCTGTCTGCCTTCTCTTTTAAAATGTTCTCTGAACTTTAGGTGCAATATACATATATTGTGTGCAATATATATATATATTGACCACATTATTGGGCATAAAGAAAATATCAATAGATATAGAAAATGGAAATAATCTCTTGTATCATATCAGACTACCAGGGCTAAAGTTAGAGTTCAACAACATCAAAAATCTCAGAAAGGTTGAGAAAAATATTCATATATATGTATATATATACATAAATATTTTTTCAGATAAGCTATTTTTTGTATTTAATTATAAATAAAATTCTTGTTACATACCCTTTACTGTTCCCCCTCCTTCCTTCAACCACAGCCCCCATCCACTCTTCAAAGGGGTAAGACTTCCCTTGAGTAGCCAGTGCACAGACTAACATACCAAGTTGAGGCCAGACCCATTCTTTTCTCCCTGTATCAAGACTGAACAAATCATCTCACCATAGGGAGTGAGTTCTCAAAAGCCAGTTCAAAACCTAACCAGGATCATTCCTAGCCCCATAGCTAGGGGGCCCACTAACAGCTTGATCTAGACAGCTGTCATTCTCATTCAGAGAGCCTAGTTCAGAGCCATGCAGACTCTCCAGCTGGCAGTCCAGAGTCTGAGCTCCCATTAACTTGGGTCAGCTGTCTCTGTGGATTACTCCATCATATCCTTGACCTCACCTCCTTGCTCCTCTAGTCACTTGTTCTAATTCGAATTAGAGATACAGGAGATACAGACACCCACAGTTAAACACTTGGTAAAACTTCTGGAGTTCAGTTGAAGATACGAGGAAGTAACTCTGTTGTTATGTCCCCCTTTTCATTTCTGATTTTGTTGATTTGGATACTCTCTCTCTCTGCTTTTTGGTTAATTTGGATAGGAGTTTATCTATCTTGTTGACTTCCTCAAAGAACCAACTCTTTGATTCATTGATTCTTTGTATTGTTCTTTTTGTTTCAATTGTATTGGTTTCAGCTCTAAGTTTATTTCCTGCTGTCTACTCCTTCTAGGTGAGTTTGCTTCTAATTGTTCTAAGGTTTTCATCTGTGCTAATAGTTCTCTAGTGTGGGATTTATCTAGGTTTTTCATACTGGCATCTACTGCTATGAATTTTCCTCTCAAGACTGCCTTCTTTGTGTCCCACAGGTGTGGGCACATCGTAGATTCATTTTCATTAAATTCTAGAAAGACTGATTTCTTTCTTAACTTCTTCGTTGACCCAGAGGTGGTTCAGTTTAGTGATACTTAGTTTCCAAGAGTTGGTAGACTTTCTGAGATTTTTGATGTGGTTGAATTCTAACTTTAGCCCTGGTAGTCTGATATGATACAAGAGATTATTTCCATTTGAAAATATTGATATTTTCTTTATGCCCAATCATGTGGTCAACTTTAGAAAAAGTTTCATGTGGTGCTGAGAAATATGTATATTCTTTTGTGTTTGGGTGGAAGCTTCTGTAAATATCTATTAAATACATTTGCATCATCACCTCTGTTAGACTCCTTATTTCTCTGTTGTGTCTTGGTCTGACTGACCTATCCAATGGTGAAAGTGGGGTATTGAAGTCTCCTACTATTAGAGTGTGTGAGTTGTTGTGGCATTTGAGCTTTAGTAGTTTTTTTTTTTTTTTTTTTAACATAGATAGTGCCCTTATATTAGGGGCATAAATATTCAGGATTGAAATTTCAACTTGACCAATTTTTCCTGAGATGAATAAGCAATATCTACTCTGGTTTCTCTTAATTGATTTTAGTTTCAAGTCTACTTATGTTAGATATTAGGATGGTAACACCAGCTTCTTTCTTAGGGCCATTTGATTGGAAAATCTTTTCCTAACCCTTTACTCTGAGCCTGTGTCTGTCTTTAAGGTTGAGGCAGAAGCATGGCTTCTGTTTTTGTATCTATGTTGTTAGTGTGTGTGTCTTTTTATAGGTGAATTGAGTCCATTGATATTAAGGAATATGAGTGACCACTGATTGATATTTCCTGTTATTTTTGGTGGTAGCTTGTATGTATTTTTCTCCCTCTGGGCTTTTCTTCTGTGGGATTATCAATTGTTTGTGGTTTCATGGGTGTATCTGGGATCCTTAGTTTGGAGTTTTCCCTCTAATGCTTTCTGGAGGGTCAGATTGGTAGATAGGTATTGTTTAAGTCTGATTTTGTCATGAAATATCTTGTTTACTCCATCTATGGAGATTGATATTTTTGCTGGGTATAGTAGCCTAGGTTGGCAGCCATGCTCTTTTAGTGTCTGTATAACTTCTGACCAAGACCTTCTTGCTTTCATTGTTTCCACTGAATAGTCAAGTGTGATTTGATGGGTCTGCCTTTATAGGTAAATTGGCCCTTTTCTTTTGCAGCTCTTAATTTTTTTTCTTTGTTCTGTATGTTTTGTGGCTTTATTATTATGTGACAAGTATACTTTTTTGGGGGGGTCAAATCTATTTGATGTTCTGTAAACTTCTTGTATCTTTATAGGCATTTCCTTCTTTAGGTTTGGAGGGTTTTCTTCTAAGGTTTTATTCAATATATTATCTGTGACTTTGAGTTGGTATTCTTCTCCTTCTTCTATTCCTATTATTCTCAGATTAGGTCTTTTTATGATGTCCCAAATTTCCTGAACATTTTGTGTTATGGCTTTTTTGGTTTTTGTGTTTTCTTTGACTGATGTATCTATTTCCTCTATTCAGTTTTTCACTCCAGAGATTCTCTTTCATCTCTTGGATTTTGTTGGTTTTGCTTGTATCTGTAGTTTCAGCTCTGTTCTTCAGATTTTCTAATTCCACGTTTGCCTCATTTTGTGCCTTTTTTATTGCTTTAATTTAAATTTTATTTATATTATATTCTTCCATTTTTGGTTGTCTTTTGCTTGGTTTTCTTTCAAGAATTTGTTCATCTCTTCCAATCTTTTGTTTGTATATTCTTCTATTTCTTTAAGGGAATTTTTTATATTCTCTTTGAAGGCTTCAATAATCTTCAAAAGCATGTTTTTGCTATTATTTCTTTCTCTTTCCTCTTCATTGCTCTGTGCAGGTCTTGTGGTTATATAATAACCAGTTTCTTCTAGTGTTGCCTTGTTGTTCTTTATACTGTTATATGTATTTTTGCACTGGTGCCTGCCCATGGCTTCAGTATTTCACAGTCAGCTCCTAGTCAGTTGTGGCTATAGGGCATTTTTGTCTTTTGTATACTCTGAGAAAGTGGTCTGTTCAATCTTTGACTGTGCTCTGAACATGGGTCAGAGTTTCAAATTCCTCAGTTCTTGTCTGATGACCCAGTTTGTCTTGGAGATGAGACTCATCCATGCAAGGTAGGGGTCCCTAGAGGAGGCCTCTCATAGCTAAAGCCTAGGGCCTGTCTGCTGTTAAGAGTCTGAGCTCAGAATTTTGGGTATGACCCTGATCCTGGATACAAATTCTCTGGACCGGCAGCCCAGAAGCCAGAATCCACACTTCTAAAATTTTTTTATTGGATGACCTAAATACAATTTGTTGTTGGCCTTCTAGCTCATTTTTCTATTCATTTTAACTCAATTATCTTATTTTAAAAGAAAACAATAGATTTGAGATAAAATTGTATTATCTCATATTTTAATAACATTTTCAAAATATATTGTTTTGTTATAATTATTTTGACAAATACTTAAACTACTTTGCATTCATAATAATGATATTATACCATTATTGCATCTCAAAAAGTTAAGGCTTATGTGAGATTTTCTTTTAAATTAGGTTACTAAATTTCAAAATTTATAATCTTGAAAATATTGGAATATAGATTACTTAGGTTAGATAAATGTAGGTATAGACATATGGGAACCAAAATTCTAAAACCTTAAAACCAACATTCAGAAGAACGGATAAAAACACAGAGCTCTAAGTAATAAGAAATCTAAAAAGAGCCAAAGCACTCTGATGATAGAAATGCACAGATGGATACTTTGGTGGTAAAGATAGCAGTAAATTATTTTGCCCAAAGCTGATTTCAGACTGACAGAACTTCTCTTGCCTAAAGCAAACAAGTAATTAGTATTCACCAAAGATGCTTGGACAATCACCTGTGGTTGAAAGAAACTAGGATAGGCCTAAGGGAAATAAAACTCACTAAAAGTTTATTGGCTACAAAACATAAACTTATATATCTTGATATATTTAATTACCTTTCACTGAATGGACCTTGTAACCTTCCACAGTCTGTCTGATTGTGCACATACAACATTCCAGTTTGTCTGAATGTTTACCTGGTATGTAACAATGTGATAACACTTAAAAGACACATTGTTTTACTTTCTTACCATTGACATATACATCCTGTTAAATTTCCTTTAGTCTTTCATCATATATTTGCTGAGGCCCCACTCAAAAGATTGTTTTTGTGATAGAGTTAATATTCTAGTTAGAAGGAGGCTGATACAGAAATATGCACAGGCAAAATAATCGCTTGTCAGACTCATAAATGTTTATAACAGAAATAAAGCAATCAAGAGTAATATGCGATGTTGAGCTTTGGGAACTGTGTTTAAATATGAAATTATGACTAATATCAATGAGGTGATATTGAGTAAAGGATGAAAGGGGATGAGGCAATGTGTGCACCCATATGAACAGCTGGGAGTAAAACATTCTGGGTATTTAAATGAAAGAATTGTACAGACTCAAAGGCAAAGGTACACATAGTCATTTAGAAGTCTCCTGAGACAGGTGTAGTAACTACACTAAAATGAGAAAGTCAGAGAAAGAGATGCAGAAGATAATGAAGGGCATTATAGATAATTTAAAGAACTGAGAAAAGTGAGAAGCCATTGGATAAATTTTTGGAGTGCCATGATGTAGCTTACATTTGAAAAGAGTAGAAAGGAAATGAGCTATATGAGGCAGCTATGCATTCTTTATCCTATTATTTCAAATTCCCATAGGTATGAAATTCCTGTAACTTTTCAAATTACCCCAAATATTATGTTGTTTTATTATATCCAAATGTTGGATGCAAACACATTGCATGTGAAACCCTTAAAAACAACAATATCAAAAAGGAGAACTAAAAACAAAATCCATTGCTAAAACAGTGCCTCATGCATATCAAGACAACTGGAAAATGCTGACACTATGTAAAAAGATTGGATTTCAGCATTCAAGTGAGATATAAAAATTAATGACCAATGCTTACAAAATGGCTGTAATTTTGCCCCATTGAAAGCCTTTCCAAAGAAACCTCATCTTCTTTTATCTATGACATAATTTTTTTTTTCCAGAATGTGATTAGGCACAACTTTAATTGGGTATGACAACTGACAAAAATTAAATTGATGCAAATGAAAACTTTAACAATAATATTATATATGTCTTAAAATGTTTGTACTTTTGACACCTTGTTAGAAACATCTGGAATAAAGAATCTTTGCTTTACCATAAGTTAAGTAAATTCACTATTTCTAAGAAAAATTACACAATTTTTAGTACCAGTTGTAGACACTCTTTGTGAGCTAATGGTACAACTTGAAATATTATTAATAAAAGAACTCAATAAATGTTAAAAGTCTAACTCATTTTTAGGAAAGAACAATAATATCAAATGTAGCAGGGAAGGAGAATGGAGAAAGTAAGATAACTCCTATGTTTATTTTGTTCTAGGTACGTTTTATGGGACATGGGATAGAAAATAGGGCCTCACGATTATCAGGAAGGCGTTCTAACACATCAATTTGTATCCTAGATATGTCCAATGATTTTGCTCAATACTTTATAATATATACATATAATCCACATATATCCATAAATCTAAAGATATGTATATAGAAATTCTGGGCATTTTATGTCTAATTCTAATTCATTTTATATTACCATATATTTATGCCATTTTTTCCTTGTAAAAGTATAAAATTGATTTATTGGTGACTGATGTTTACTTTGATGCAATAATCTGTCCAAGTTAGCATGATTGACAAGTGTTCTTTAACCCTCTTCTTGTGTAATTTCTATTGTGTTTTTCAAATTAAAATTTACGTTGTTAGGCTGGGATTATGATTTATTTCATAAAGTGTTTATCATGTAACCATAAGGACTTGACTGTAGTAGAGGTTTCTGTCAGGCCTCGCCCTAAGATCTGAACCAGCAGTCCCAAATAATCATACAAAGTCTTATATTAATTGTATACTGTGCAGCCTATGTCTCAGGCTTATTGCTATCTAGCTCCCACGTCTTAATTCAACATATTTCTATTAATCTGTCTTGCCTGTGACTTGTCTATTTTTTTACATCTTGCTTCTTGAGAGGCTAGATCACATCTCTGTCTGACTCTGCCCTCCTTTTCCTTTATCTATGATCAGATTTTCTGCCTGCTTCTAAGATGCTTTGCCAAAGGCCAAAACATTTCTTTTATTAACTAAAGATATTCACAGGATACAGAAAGACATCTAATATCACTTTCCCTTTTCTGTATAATCAAAAATAAGGTTTCAAACTTAAGATTGAAAAATTACATATAAGAAAATAGCTACCAAGCAAGAAATACAATTATAATTTCTAGTCTATTTGTATTAAGCAAAATTAAAGAAAATATTTTTATCATTTACCTTACCCTTGTGAGTCTAAAGCTTCATATCTATTTTAACTTTTATTATAACTAAAGGAAAACTATAATTATACTATCTGATCTTCGACTACATGAAAGACAATAGAAGGCTATAATATCAACTGAGTAAGCATGAAGTCCATTGGAAGCAACCTCCAAATTCTAGAAATGACAGAGTTGCTTGGCAATCTGGACATTCATACAAAGTTTTTTTGTAATATTGAGGTATTCATTTTCAGCCTATAAGCCTAGCATCTCTGAAATACTTTTCAGATTTGAAAGATTGCTTTGCTCATTTTGACATAGTTTGTCAGTCACTTCTCCTTGTATCCTGAAGAATGCCTGGCAGTTTTCTCTGTGAAGCAGCAACATGAAGGACCATGTCAGCTTGTTCTGCCAAAGTACAGCAGTCACTTTTCTATGAGTCCTGGATGTCCAGTGTATACAGCATACTGTTAAGCAGTTGAGGCAAGAACATTTTTGTGTCCAATGACTAACTTTTGCCACAAAGAAAGTAAATTACACGTGGAGCTTATTCAATGCCCATCATTTTCTTGAAGTAGATTTGTGCTGCCTGGAGCAGATCTGTCTCACTGTCTAGAAATATCCAAGTTCTTAAAATATTTTAAATGTCATATTCTGTAGCGCTTTGAAGTATTTGAAGATTACCTATATAATTGAAATTTATCTTTGTATATCTAAAAAAACCTTAACTAACATGGCTATAAGTTTGGTAATCATAGATGACTATTAATTTGCATTTTTAATTATACATTATAATTTTTAATGAGTTACATAAACATAATACCTTAAATAAGAGTGGAAATACACATACATTATAACAATAGTGACCTTAAATTTGTATCAATAAACCAAAACCCAAACCGGTGTAAAACATTTTGAAGTTAATAGCTCTTTTTAGATTAAAGGAGATTTGATAATCTATCTTTAAAAATTTGTATATCATACCCCTTTATTTCTCTAGAAACAGATTGACTATGAGCATTAACCATTTACAATGAAAACAAAGAATTATAAACAATATTTTTGAAATTTGGGTATAGCTTTCATTTCCTTTTTCTACTCTTATTTTTGTATAAAGACTCATTTTTTTATCCATGTATCCCCTTATTCAGACTCCCTTCCATCTCCCTAACCCTTCTGGACACTTTCTCAACTCTACTACTTTCTGCTGTTTAGGAGTACAAGCAATGTTATAGGAGTCCTGAGACTGCCATCTTAGTTGGCAGCTTGTAGCTGATGTAGCCATTTCTTCCAACCAGAGATGTTATTAGGGAGTCTACTTTAATCAACCCATATTAGACTGGACACAGTCAAGAGATTTTTATCTTCTATGGAAACAAAAGTATAATCTCTTTTCTTTTACATATATACATGTGTATTATTTTTACATATATAAGTTGGTGATTTTATATCATGCATACAATCAAACTCAATTATTGGACATCTCAGATCGTGCCCACTCTTATGATCTCCCCATTTACAAAAACAGTCATTCATGGTGCTCATTTACTTACAGGAGCATAATTAAAATTCCTGTGGCCAGACCCTTAAAGAAAACAATGCTTTTCTTACCCAAGCCCCTGAGAGGGGCCATCAATGCAGTGGGGAGGCACTGTGTCATTTACCTATGTTCTAGACTTGAGCTCTTGTGTACAATGACATCTCTCTCTCTTTTTATTTTTTTTAAAGTCTACTAATGAGTGAGTACATCCCCTGCTTATCTTTCTGGGTTTGTGATACCTCACTCAGGATGATATTCTCCAAATCCATTCATTTGCCTGCAAATTTTAGGATATCATATTTTCTTACTGCTGAGTAGTACTCCATTGTGTAGATGTACCACAGTTTGTTAATCCATTCTTCAGATGAAGGGCATCTAGGTTGTTTCCAAGTTCTTGCTGTTATGAATAATGCTGCTATGAACATAGCTGAGCTAATGCTTTTAGAGTGTGAAAGTGCATCTTCAGGGTATATGCCCAATAGTGGTATTGCTAGATCCTTGGAGAGATTGATTCCCAGTTTTCTGAGAAACAATCATAGTGTATTCCAAAGTGGCTGAACAAATTTACACTCCCATCAAAAATGGGGAAGTAGTCCCCTTGCTCCACAACCTTTCCAGCATAGGCTGTCATCTGATTTTAATCTTAGCCATTCTGAGAAGTGTAAGGTGGTATCTCAAACATGTTTTGATTTGCATTTCTCTGATGGCTAAATATGTTGAACAAATTTCATGTGCTTTTTAACCATTTGTAATTTTGTTGAGAATTCCCTGTTTAGTTCTGAAACTAATTTTTTAATTGGGCTATTAAGGGTTTTGGGCTCTAGTTTCATGAGTTCTCTATATGTTTTACAGTTCAATCCTCTGTCACTTGTAGGGTTGGTAAAAATCTTTTCCCATACTGTAGGCTGTCATTTTTGTTTTATTGACTGTGTCCTTGGCCTTAGAGTAGCTTCTCAGTTTCAGGTGGTCCCACATATTGATTATTGTTCTTAGTGTCTATGCTACTGGTATTATATTTATAAAGTGTTCACCAGTGCTAATGCATTGGATGGTATTTCACCCTTTCTTTTCTATTGATTTCAATGTAGTTGGGTGTATGTTGACATGTTTGATCCCCTTTAATTTAAGTTTTGTGCAAGTTATAGATTTGGATCTATTTCCATTTTTCTAGGCACTACTATCTAGTTATGCCACCACCATTTGTTGAAAATACTATTGTTGAATATTTTGGGAATATTTGTCAAAGATCAGATGTTCATAGGTGTGTGAGTTAATGTTGCGATCTTCAATTTGATTCCATTGATCCATTAGTCAGTTTTTATGCTAGTACCAAGCTGTTCTTATTACTTTAGCTCTATAGTATAACTTGAAGTCAGGGATGGTAATGCCTCCTGAGTTTCTTTTGTTGGGCAAAATTGTTTTGGCAATCCTGGCTTTCCTGTTTTTCCAAATGAAATTGAGTATTGTTCTTTCAAGGTCTGTAAAAAATTGTGTTGAGATTTTGATGGGAAGTGCATTGAATCTGTAGATTGCTTTAGGTAGAATTGCCATTTTTACTAAGTTGATCCTACCTATCCAGGAACATGGGAGAGCTTTCCATTTTCTCATATCCTTTTCAAATTCTTTCTTCAGTAATTTAAAGTTTTTGTCAAATAGATCTATTACTTCTTTGGTTATAGTTACTCCAAGGTATTTAATGCTTTTTGTAGCTACTATAAAGGATGATGTTTCCCTTATTTCTTTTTCATCCCCTTTTTCTTTAGTATATAAGAGGGCTACTGATTTTTTTGAGTTAATCTTGTATCCTGCTACATTGCTAAAGGCGTTTTTCAGCTGTAGAAATTCCCTAGTAGATTTTTCTGGCTTACTTATGTATACAATCATATCATCTGCAAATAGAGGTAGTTTCACTTCTTTTTTTCCAATTTTGGTCCCCCTAATCTCCTTTCATTCTCTTATTGCTTTAACTAAAATTTAGAGAACTATATTGAATAAATAAGGGGAGAAAAGACATCCTTGTCTGGATCCTGGTTTTATTGGGATTGCTTTGATTAATGGTGTATTTAGTCTGATGTTGGATGCTGGCTTCTTGTAAATTGCCTTTATTATATTTTGATATTTTCTATGTATTCTTGGTCTCTCCAGGACTTTTAGCATAAAGGTGTGATGGATTTTGTCAATGCCTTTTTACAGCATCTAAGAAAATGATCACATGTTTTTTCCCCCTTCAATTTGTTTATATGATGGACGACATTCACAGTTTTCCATTTGTTGAATCATCCATGCATTGCTGGGATAAAGTCTACTTGATCATGCTGAATAACTTTTTTTATATGTTGTTGGATTCAGTTTGCCCGAATTTTGTTGAGAACGATTGCATCAATGGTCACGACAGAAATTGGTCTGTAATTCCTTTTTTTTGTTGTGTCTTTGAGTGGCTTGGTTATCAGAGTTACTGTGGCCTCATAAAAAGAGTTTGGCAATATTTATTCAGTTTCTCCTCTATGGAATATTTTAAAGAGTATTGGCATTAGGTCTTATTTGAGTATTTGGTAGAACTCTGCACTGAAATCATCTGGGCCTGGGCATTCTTTATTTGGGAGACTTTTAAAGACAGCTTCAATTTTGTTTTGTGTTAGAGGAGTGTTAAGTCTCTAATTTGATCATGATTTAATTTTGGTAAATGGTACCTGTACAGAAAGCTCTTCATTTATTCTAAGTTTTCTATTTTTGTGGAGCATAGATTTTCAATGTATGACCTGATATTTCTGTGTATTTTCTAGTGGTTTGTTTTTATGTCCCCCTTTTCATTTCTGATTTTGTTGATTTGGGTACTCTCTCTCTGGTTTTTGGTTAGTTTGGATAAGTGTTTATCTATCTTGTTGAATTTCTCAAAGAACCATCTATTTAATTCATTGATTTTTGTTGTTGTTCTTATTTCAATTGCTGTGATTTCAGCTCTAATTTCGATTATTTCCTGCCATATATTTCTTTTAGTTGAGTTTGCTTCTTATTGTTCTAGGACTTCAAGCAGTGCTGTTGATTCTCTTGTGTGGGATTTTCCTAATCTTTTTATGTAGGCATCTAGTGCTATGAATTTTCCTCTTAAGACTGCTTTCATTGTATCCCATAAATTTGCATACGTCATGGATTTATTTTCATTAAATTCTAGGAAGTCTTTGATTTTTTTTCTGAATTTTTTTCTTGACCCAGAGGTGGTTCAGTAGAGTGATGTTTAGTATCTGTGAGTTGGGAGGCTCTCTGTGATTCTTGATTATGTTGAATTCTAAATTTAGACCATGGTGATATAAAATGGTTCAGGGAGCTATACCTATTTTTTTACCTTTTGATATTTGCTTTATGACCTATTATGTGGTCAATTTTAGAGAAAGTTCCTTGGAGTGCTGAGAAATAAGTTTTTTTTTTTAATTTGGGTAAAAGGTTCAGTATATACGTATTAAATCCATTAGGGTCATAACTTTTACTAGATCTCTCATTTCTCTGCTGAGATTCTGTCTGGTTGACATATCCAAAGGTAAAAGTGGAGTATTGAATTCTCCCACTATTAGTGTGTCAGGTTTGATATGAGGTTTAAGCTTTAGAAGAATTTCTTTTACATATATAAGTTCCCTTGTGTTAGGTGCATAGATATTCAGTATTGATGTTTCATCTTAGTGAATCAATCCTGAGATGAAAAAGTAGTGAACTTCTTGGTTTCTTTTTATTGATTTTTATTTAATGTCCATTTTGTTAGATATTAGAGTGTCTATGCCAGCTTGCTTGTGCCATTTGAATGGAAAGTCTTTTCCCAACCATTACTCTTAACCTGTGTCTGTCTTTAAATTTGAGGTGCCTTTTTTGTATGCAGCAGAAAGATGGTTTCTGTTTTTGTATCCATCATGCTAGGGTGTGTCTTTTCATAAGTGAATTGAGTCCACTGAGATTAAGGGATATTAATGACCAATGATCAATATTTTCTATCACTTTTAGTAGTAGCATGTGTTCACTTTTTTTGAGGGGGCATTCTTCTGTGTGCTTATCATTTGTGTGTGGTTACATCAGTGTTTCTGGTTTTCTTCGGTTAGAGTTTTTCCTCTAGGGCTTTTTGTAGGAAGAAATTTGTGGTTAAGTATTGTTTAATTCTGGTTATGTTGTGAAATATCTTGTTATTTCATCTATGTTGATTGATAGTTTTGCTGGGTACATTAGTCTAGGTTGGCATCCATATACTTTTAGTATCTGTGTAATGTCTGACCAGGATCTTCTTGCTTTCATTGTTCCCTGTGTTGGAAATGCTCCCTGTATGCTGTAAATAAAGAACTGTTTTGGCCTATGCACAGCACCGTAGAAGTGGGTGGAGTATCAGAGCACGGACAGGTAGAAGGAGAAGGGTAGAGTTAGTCAGACGCCATCAGACCCCCGAAGGAGGAACATGTAGAGATACAAGCTGAGCCACATGGTGGGAAGATTAATGGAAATGGGTTGCATTAAGATGAAAGAGCTAGATAGTAATACGCTTAAGACATGGACCAAACAGTATAAAGCATATAAGCATGTGATTCATTTCTTTGGGGGACAAAAGCCGCCACGGGCCAGGTTCCAAACCTCCAGGCCCAAATGGCCCTGGGAAAACTTTCTACAACACATAGCTTCCCAACGTGTTGCCCGAACACCCGCATAAATCCTGAGAAAGTTTAAAAACCTTATAAAGGGTTCTAAATCACTAAAACAGAGCCAAAAGTGACTTTTTGAATTGTGTATTTGTATTGATTTATGGTACAGAGACAGCGTGGTGTTCAGGCTTGAATTTAAAAATGGCGCATCTGTGGCACACAGCTTAAACTCATACATTTCACAAAAGGCTTGGCATAAGTGTTATTGATTTAAGGTTTCTGCTTATATTGAACAGAAAGGAAACAGAGTTAAAAATGGTTTTTCTGGTAGCACCATTTCCCGAGTCCGTTCTGGTTGCTGGCAGCGGCAGCAGCAGAGATGGGCGGGCTCC